>WTSP01009573.1:0-108403 GCA_025331215.1 Actenoides lindsayi | reverse complement strand
GGGGGGGGGGCGGGGGGGGGGCGGCGGGGGGGGGGGGGGGGGGGGGGGGGGGGGGGGGGGGGGGGCGGTCCCGGCAGAGGCAGGGGCGGGTGGGGACAGTCCCGGCGGAGGCGAGCAGCAGCAGCACGAGAAGCAGTTTCAGTCTGGGCTGAGTGCCTGCAGGGAAATACCGCTCTGTCCTCATTGAAGAGAGAGTTAGACACTCTTCTCACCAGTAAAAAAACCCTGGATCAGAGTACAGTGGCGATTTAGGCAGGGAGGTGACACGTAGCAGTTTTTGGGGAGCGGTGACCATTCACCTCAGATGGAGTCTCGCTGGGAAAGTCAATGTTTAGGTGTTTTATTTATCACAGAGAACGAAGTGGAGCTCCCAGTTCCAGGTGGATGCAAATAGCGAGGACGAGCTCTGGGCCTGCTAGGGTCTCTGTGGACCAATAAGCTCTGCTCTCCAGAGAGCCACTAGCACCAGGCTCCTGCCTGGCAGGAAATGGAGTCAGGCTTGTGCCTTTGTCCTTCTCCTGGGCCACTGAAACATTTTCCCCCAAGGGTCTGCCCAGCCCAGCCCTTCTTTCTGGATGGCAGCTTTCTTGTGTCTGGAAGTAAAGGTTCACTGGCTGTCACGGCACTGGCCAGGGTAAGTCGTCAAATCCTAGGTTCTGAGAGAGGAAAAAAATTGTCAGGTCTCTGCTATGACGCCATTTAGTATCAAAGACATCAGGCATCTTCTGAATTTTGTGTGCAGTCACGCCTGATATTTTTAGTCCCTGGGATCTCACTCTTTCAGCAGAAGCACCCTGTTTTCATCACCTATAAAGAAACAGGCACAAAACAAGAGTAATTATCTCACATTGAAAAAATCATGTAATTTTGTATGGCAAATTTTCCCATGATATCACCCAGAATTCAGCAACTATTTCAGCAAAGGCTGGAAGTGGCACTTGCTGCAGTCTGTGACACCTTCAAAAAGCAACTTACCCCCTGAGTGCCTCACTGTGACAGTCTGAGGTCACTGTGTGCATGCCAGAGTGCACATAAGTTTTCAATCTTTCAGTAGATTTACACCTGCAGCTTCCTCATAAATGACCTGTGTGCTTTTTGCATGAGAACTAACATCGAGGACTCTGAACTGGAAGCCCAAAGGAACTATTCCTCTAGCAAATGTAATAATCAGAATTAAGGCTGGCAAGGACACTCTCCTAAAGCAAACAAAGCCTTGCATGGGAAAAAATAATTCAAATTACTTTGGTGAATGACTGATTTTACCATATTGTGGAGTCCATGGTCTTTCATGCATTGTAAACCTTTAGGGAGATTCAATCATATGTTTCTTAAAGGAAATAATCCAAATTTGTTGTCAAATCCCAAGCTGGGTGTCTTCATGCAGCCTACTGGAAGTTTTCCTGCAGGTTCAGCCACCGTTGCTGTTGCTACTAATGCAACATGTAGGTACTTTCCCAGTAGTTGTCCACTGATGTAACATCCTATAAATCATCTCCTTTACTAGGACCTGGGCAGTGTGGAGAAGTGAGAAAGAAATTATTGTGCATAGTGGTGATACTGGATTCTTTTTGAAAGAAAGCTAATACAAGTGGATGCATTTCTGCAATTATTTTTCCAAGAGATATTTAGGTACAAAATTAATCTACACTGCCAAATGCAGGCCAGCTTGTTCTTTCCTGGAGTCTGGCCTAACTCCAGCGTTAGGGCAGTGAAGTGTGACTGACAGAAAAGCCAGATAAGGAAACAGTATTTCAGCACAGAGCTGCAACTTTTTATCATAATCCTTTGATCCTGTTCCACCTCCCTCCCAGGGCCAACACAACGTGCTGTGAATAAGGCTCCAACAAAAGGAGGCAGAAACTAATCTCAAATTGTTCAGCTGCTTTATCTTTTCTCCAGCACATGAACATGCCTAACCAATTTGAGGAGACGCAGCTTCCATCATGGATATAATCATGGGTAATTCCCTCAGTGCAGAGGAGTTGGAGATTAGGAGTCAGAGAGTTACACATAATTTCTTCTTTTCTGTGCACAGGGGAAGGCAGGATGGGCAGATTGGCAGGCACTTTACGGTTGAAACCGCCCTGATTTGGGTGGAGCGGCCTTCTGCAGCTGACGGTTTCACTCTGTCACTAAGCCAAAGGAAGAATTAAACTGCCTGGAGTTGCTACAATTAGATATTAATCTCTGCCTTGCTGCTGATTAACTCCTTAATGCCACACTGCCTACCAAACAATTTGTTACTCAGCTGTAAACATGGATCTCTAACAGCTTACTGCCCCTCCTACAAGCACACAAGCAGTGACTCTTCTTCCCAAATTGGTGGCTTTTGTTGTGGACTTGGCATAAATGGTGCCATTTCCTTGCCCCAGGAGTAGGACAGAGCTAGCCAGGGCAGAGGCAGCGGCTGGAGAATAAGCCTGCTCCAGGAGAAAGGATGCATCCAAGAAAGTTGAAGATCTCTGTCACAGTTCTTAAAGTGCTTTTAGAAGAAAGATGGTGCCTGCCAGGATACTGACAGCATTTGTTCACATTTCCTTTGTGCCTTCAGGAGGTATGAAGTTGATTCCTTATAATCAAAATGTGGTTATAATGTGGTTAGGCTTTTCAGTAGCTGTACAGGAGCCAGAATGTATCTGTACAAACTAAAATTATATGGTTAGATATGATAAATGTTGGTCTTGCGTTGGCTGGAAAGGAATCACTTAGGTAATTACTTTATCCCTAACTCAGGGGGATCCATGTCAAGTATTTTTGTTCATTATTCTAATATCTATAATTTCACAGCCTTTCATTGTATTAATGCCTGCAATTCACTAATAAATATTCTCCTTCCATCAATATTAGGCAGAAAAATAGAGATCTTGAAAAGACATAGGTATATTGTCAGAATGAAGTACACAGGTTCAGATCAGCAAACCCCAGTTTGTCTGCTATCTATTGCTGAAGGTTTCTACATACCACAAGTACCTTGCTTTTTGACAGGCACCAGAAGGTAGAGTAGTCATAAGGCCACGGGAGCCCTAGGTTCTTCTGCTTCCCATAAAAACATGACTACAGCCCCTTGTGTCACATTGAGTCTCATGGCTTCACAACCCACTGGCCTACAGAGTTAGCACAGTTCTTCAACATGGTGATGAAGATGCTCACATGACAGAGAAGGAAGATGTGGGTAACTGGATTATAGCCACCTCTGTCCACGAACATGAACATACATAAATATTCATGACCATGTAACAGTTCTTAAATGCATAACTAGTAACTTGAGAAAAGGCAGAATCTTAGGTCTTCCCTCAGGTAAGGCGTGCTAATCTCAGCTCAGGGCAGGGGTTCCTTCCATCTCTTGCTTTGCTCTTTTACTTGCCTTTTCCTTTGTAGTGTCCCCACCTCAGGAGGCAAAGTGAGTGCCACCTGGCAGAGAGGGGAAGTGGAGGCTCCACAATTTCAGCTACCCCAGGCAGCAGGGGCATTTATAGAATCACAGAATCACAGAATGTTCTGTGTTGGAAGCAATCTCAAAAGTCCAACTCCCCTGTCAGAGCAGGATCATCTAGATCATCTAGATTAGGTCACACAGGAACTTGTCCAGGTGGGTTTTGAGTGTGTCCAGAGAAGGACATTCCACAACCTCCCAGGCAGCCTGTTCCAGTGTTGGAGCCAGTAGCATGTCTCCTAGCTGAATGGATAAATGTAAAGGGATTATCAGCTCCCTCAGTGTCAGAATTATCACTGCTTATTTTAGGAAGCCCTTGTTGTCTCTGTTAATGGAGATGTTAAATTACAGGTCCCACATGCAGGAAAATTCACTTCTATTCCCTGAAGAGCATCTAACACTTCAACTAAGATATTTTTTTAGGAACTGCTCTTGCCTTCAAACATTTCTCATCTTGCACCTTTAAAAGCATAGCTATTCTTTCTGATTTATCCAGAGTGACTTCCAAGGCAACACAGGGTATGAATGTCATGCAAAACAATAGACTTTTCTTTGTCCAGGCCTCCTGAGGCCTAGGCTGGCTGGTTGACTATACCTCTCTCCTGATAATTTTCTGAGGACAAAACAGTATGTGTTTCAAGATCATGACACATCTCACTGAAGGTTGTGCTGCAGATTTGGGATGGTGCTGCACTGTAGTCAAGAAGCATCAGGTACTGAGAAGAAAGCACAGGGAGCAACTCATCATATGCATGCCTGGAAAGGAGCTTGACTGCACTGGGGAGCTAAGTCTCTTCAGACTGTGCTTTCTTCTAGACAAAGCATTTTGATTTTACTTTTGTTATTTCAACTTAGTGACACGGAATTACATAAGCCACTTTTTTTTCCTCCAGTAATTAGTGCAGCCAGCTCTCCTATTGAGCTCAGTACACTGCCAGCACCTAATGCGACTCTGCTTATTAGCAGCACCAGCCTGGTCACATTGCTTTTTGTGCATTTGTTCCCTTACAGGTCACTCTTCCCCACACACTCACAATGCAGTAAGTTCTGCATCAGCAAATTTGGAGGATTGAACCTTCCCTTCTCTAATATGATGAATAAAAGTGGATTGTTGAATGGCTTCATACTTCCCTACCCCCAAGATCTTAATAACTCTAAATGTACAGACAGTGTCATTATGGTGAGTGATAAAGGAGGGAAACGATGTTCTCACCTGTTGAAAATGTGCCAACCTTGTAAACAGCGTGGACACATGCCCACCAAGTGGCATATGATGACAAGACTTGGCCCGTCCATTAAATGATTCACTGTCAACAACTTGAAACTAGAACTGAGAAATTGAGCTTTGGTTTCAGTCTGAGGGTCTAGTGTTTTTGAGCATGATCCCACACTGGAAAATGTGTCAGCAAATATATGGATGAGGAGATTTCTATACGCTTCTCTGTCTAAATGGTTGATTGATATATTACAGCTCTGTATGTGTGGTCTGCTTCTGGGCTGAATCAGCTGAGATTCTGCAGTGGGCTTCAGTGTGGGCAACATGAGACCCAATTTAGATATATTACTCACAATAGCTCTGTTTGAAGTTTTTAGTCCTGTGGGAACTTTTAGCCTTCTTGCTCACCATATTTACATCCTGAACACCTTCATCATGGGAACTGCAACCTGCATACAGACTGGCAGACAGCAAAAACCATCTGCTATCGCAGGAGACAGAGAAGTCAACACTGTCACTACAATGTTTCCTCCATCTCTTCCTATATAGAGGAAGAAGTTATATTGTTTATATACAAGGAAACAGTTCTATCTTACAGAGCTATGAAATCTGAACAATTTAGTAGATTTACTCCTCAAGTTCAAACTCATCATACCATTGAGTCTTCTAGGTCCCTTATTAAAATTTCAGTGTGAGCTTGTTTGGGGCATATATCCATGGGAAAAGGATAAAACTTTATATTAGAGCAGGTGAATGTAATATGTAGAGCTTCCAAGACAGTTCAAGTGCAGGTGGCCCTTGTTTAATATAGACATGGTCTACATAAATTGTTTCAATGCAGGTGGATTTCTCAAAGGATCTGAAGAGAAATAGGAGCTCAGTTGTCATAAAAATTAATAAAAATGGGAATAATTTACAAATCTCTGTTTAAAAATCCATCTTTTCTCTCTTATTTTTAAATATATCATAGAATCATAGAATGCATTGGGTTGGAAGGGACTTTTAAAGGTCATCTAGTCCAACTCCCTTGCAGTAAGCAGGAACATCTTTAACCAGATCAGGTTGCTCAGAGCCCCATCAAGCCTGATCTTGAATGTCTCCAGGGATGGGGCCTCCACCTTCTCCCTGGACAACCTGTTCCAGTGTTCCACCACCCTCATAGTAAAGAACTTTTTCCAAACATCCAGTCTAAGTCTACTCTTTTCTAGTTTAAAACCATTGCCTCTCACTCTATTGCTAATGTCCTTGTAAACAGTCCCTCCACAGACTTCTTGTAGGCCCCCTTCGGATACTGGAAGACCTCTATAAGGTCTCCCCAGAGCCTTCTCTTCTCCAGGCTGAACAACCCCAACTTTATCAGCCTGTCTTCATAGGACAAGTGCTCCAGCCCTCCGATCGTTTTTGTGCTCTCCTATGGACACGCTCCATCAGATCCATGTCATTGTTGTGTTGAGGGCTCCAGAGCTGGACACAGTACTCCAGGTGAGGTCTCACCAGAGCAGAGTAGAATGGCAGAATCACCTCTCTTGACCTGCTGGCCACATTTCTTTTGATGCAGCCCAGGATGCAATTGGCTTTCTGGACTGCAAGTGCACATTGTTGGCTCCCATACAGCTTTTTGTCTACCAGTACCCCCAAGTCCTTTTCAGCAGGGCTGTTCTCTATCACATCACCCCCAGCCTGTATTGATAACAAGGATTTCCCCAAGTCGGGTGCAAGAACTTGCACTTGGTCTTGTTGAACCTCATGAGGTTCACCCGGGACCATTTCTCCACCTTGTCCAGGTCCCTCTGGTATATTAACTGCACCACTCATCTTAGTGTAATCTGCAAACTTGCTGAGGGTGCACTTGATCCTGCTGTCTATATCATTGATGAAGATGTTAAACAGCACTTTAAAATCTTTTCTCTATTATGTCAAGTGGTAAATTAGATGAGTTCCAAAATAAACAAATGAACAAGAGATGTACAAATATCTGTAAGATTGAATTTCAGATTTATCCATCTGAAATTGCTGTGCTTTCACTTCAGATTCTTGAACCAACATTGCTTTGATTTAATGCCAAAGGGGACATGAGGCAGCTTGATAATAACTGGCTACTGTAAACTTCTAAGAAATTTTCCAGATTTACAATTAAATTCAGTAGTTGCTGGGGGTGTTAAAAAGGCTCCCTATGATCATCAGACCCTCTGTACTGATGTTGACAGCTCTTCCTTCCAAAAAATACCCAAAAGGTTTAACTAATCGAGGGCATGTGCTTATAGTTTGACAGGTAATCCCTCGCAGGGATTAAAACCTCCTTACCACAAAAACTAAATCTCTAGAAATGAAATAAAGACATGTCAATATAGATATTAATAATACAGAAAGCTAAGGTTGCTTTCTAAGGCAAACAATATAACTTCAAAAATCAGTCAGTCACCACATCAAAAACTAAGTTGTGGTCAGCAAAAGAGTTTTACATGGGAGGACCCACTGCCGGATTTTTAAAGTTGTTATAGCCTTGTATAGCAAATAATTATTTGTCCTACTTAATAAGTAACTTATTACTTGCAAAATGGTGTTAAAAGATTGAAGTCCCCCTCCTCACCACAGACACAGTAAGGCTCAAGATGCTTTCATGGTTGGAACAAGCAAACCAAGATGTCAATAAAAAATACTGAGTGAAATAGACAAAGCAGATCATCAGTACCTCAAGGTTTATTTTAGAAGCTGCTGTTCTGGCTGTTGTATTCAATCTGAGAAAGCAGACTGCCTTTTCTAGATGAGTTTGAAAAGGTTAAGATCCTTGAAATCCTTGTGCTATTTTAAGAGAGACATTGAAGGTCCTCACACTTTTCTACCTGGGAAATAAACTTGCCTGGTACAAGAAGATTAACAAATATGAATCCTTTGTGCCTTGTGGTTAAGACCCTAAGCCATCCACAGCTGATTATTGTTTACTTGGATATGTTTAGGATAAACTTCAAAGAACTCCAGGTCATGATAAGCTGCAGCTGAACTTGTGACAGTTTTCCTGGTGAAAAAGGCATTGCTACTAAACACTACATTTCACTACTTTGTGCCACAAAAGAAAAGTCTACACAAAGTGGAATAGGTGTGAAGATATTCTATTAGAGCTGCAAAAGATTTACTTGTTTTGCCTGTTTAATAACAAATTTGCACATGAAGGTTGTTTGTACCAATACCAGGCAGTAACAATGCCAATAAGTACTGGTAGCCTTTCTGAATGCTGTAATTAATTCTTCTTCTTGTGTTCACTGTCTCCTACTTACTGCAATATGCATGGCAGAATGGACTGAGGGGGGGAATGGTTTGGGTTTTTTTAGGAGGAGAGTGGATAGAAAACTTCATCCATACGATTAGAACGAATATTTTCTCTAAGAGATCTGCATCATAAAAATTAAGCTCAACGGGATGTAAAGCAAAGAATGTGATATCGTCTCTGGAAGGGAGATTTTAATGAACCACTTCATGGGTTCATTGGACTAGAAAAGCAGGTAAAACCCCAACACTTAAACTGCCTTCCACAAAACATAGTCAGAAGCGATTTTGCCATTCACTTTGACTGGGAATGTACTTACAGATCTGTTGCACTCAACACATGACTCAGAATATTAATATAGAAAAATGGTCTTGGATTTATTGGGTTAGTCTGGGTTATCTGTTGAGTGTACTGAGAAAGCCAGAAGATCCTGACCTCCTGTAAACATCTTACATATCCACTTGAAAATATCTTGACCTATCATTGTATCTTTATTTTTCCCCAGGGTGCAATGGATTTTTCCTTTGAAACAAGAGAAGGCATTAATGCAGAGTTAGCTGTACACTCAGGCTACAGAGAAGTGCTTTATATTGTCACTTTATATGGATATTTCTAAGGGAGATACGTAGGGTTTTGAAGGAAGTAGAAAGAGAATTAAGTGTAGTTTGAAAAAATAAATCACATTCATGTACTCCTAAAGAAGGGTTTGCCAAAGGCCTTGATGAAAATGTGGTTGAGCCCAGCTAGAGATGTTTTTTGAGATGCACTTTGTATTACAAGGGCAGGGGCTGTCTTCTGAGTCTAGTGACAGCAGAAAAAGTGATTTGCAGCTACTTTTTTTTCACAGCTCTTCTGTTGACACCACAATTTCAGAAGCATTTCTAATTCATGTCACCATTAATCAATAAAGCTAAATAATGTAAATCAGAGGAAAGTAGAGACTTGGTGGAAAAAAGTTTGAAATAATCCAACTGACTGTGCCTAAAACAAGTTAGGGAGCATTAACACAAGTCACTCTGCAGGCAGATCAGTGGATCAGTGAGGTATAACCTATGGCAGGAGGCAATGACAACTAACAAAGGGAGTAGTAAGAAATTAAATCGGAAGAAGATTCTTCTCTGCAGCAGACATTGCCAGGTTCCAGGAAATCAAAAGCTCTAATCACATCTCATTTTTATGACATAAAATTGATCTTGCTGATATTGACAAATGAGAAGACTTGAGAATGAGATAGCTTCTGATATAAACAAAAATCCTTGTGGCTCAAGCAAGAACAATTTAGAACAGAGATTTCTAAACATCTGGGCTGAAGCTCAGTTGAAGCTGATTTATCTTAGAAAGAAATAACATAAAATTAGAGGATCAAGATACAGCTCTGTCATGGTTTTAGTAAGAACAGACTCCTGGAGTAAAGGACAATCTTTCAATCAGTTACTTTTACATTCCCACTTGGAGAGTCCCTGATAAAGAGTTTTGTCTTCCAAAGTAAAAACTAATCTGTCACAGCTCACATGCAACCTAAACCAAACGTATCATTATTTGCACAGACTCTCATTAGTGAAATTGTAGATTCACACACATACTCAAAAACTGCATTTCATGGGTTAGGTTGCTGCTTTATTTACCAATTTTATCAAGTCATGTCATTGATACAGCCTCACCATTCATTATTTCCCATTTTATTAGTGGGGAATGGAAAAATCTGCTTAACACTCAGCATAGGATATTAAACTCTCATAAATCTATTTCAAATTAGAAGAAAAATTGATGAAGAGAATCTATTCCTTAAGTCTGCGTATGTTTCTAAGGTTGGTACCAAATTTAAAAGCTTCTAATTCTTCCAGCAGCCCTAAAATCCATTAAAGCCACTGTTTCTCCAGAAGTTATTGCCTGGATGATGTTAGTCTCTGTGTTCACCTTGATACACACACAAACACTAGAGCCTTGTTCTTGTTTAATACAAGACAGAGCAATTCCTGGGAGAAATAAAAAGTCAGAGTAAATCTAATTTGTCTGCTGGCCACTTGATGAGGCTGTTTCTGCTACCTGGCACATTTGGCTGCGAAGCCAGGAATTTTTCCTATGCATACACTGCTATTGCACAGGCCAGTCCTTGACCTGGACAATGACAATGTTAGTGTTTTCCTGCCTCTGTACAAGATTTGTTAGGCTTCTTTGTTTAGTGCTTTCTCTGAGCCAAACCCTGCCGAGCCTGAACCAACACCCTCATGATTCATCGTTCCCCTATGCAACAGCAACACGTTGCTCGGTTACCAGAACAAACTGACTTCTGCCATGCAGCAGCTCCGAAACACCCGAGGTAGTCACTCCTGTGCCATAAACTGGGAGGAGAATGAACACGCCAGCGCTGCTAACGCAATGATGATAGTTATCCTGGTGTCCTTGGGGCACTGCAGTGAACCAGCACCACTGCTGCTGATCACAGAGGGGTGAGCTTCAACCTCTCTAATATAGAAAGCTTGAAATTTCAACCAGGCTTGTAAAAAAAAAAAAAAAAAAGTGATGCTGATTTCTGCCAGAACATATGCAACTCCCAAACAGTTTGCAGGCTGCTCTGAATCAGCAACAAGAGTTACTGAAAATATTCTGAGTATTTTGAATGTGCTACTAATGAAGTTACTTTGTGCTGTCACAGTCGCTCTTTCTCTATAACATGGGAAAGGATGCAAAGGGCAGTATTGCTTCACCTACTCCAGTCACCATGCTGTCTGACGTAAGCCAATTGGGATTTGGGGACACAGGAGTAAGAGGAAGGAAAACAGCTTCTTCATTTCTTTTCAGATCAGAGTGCTGGTGGTGTTGCCTTGGGTGTTGCCTTTGAGGAGTGGCTGTGTTGGCATCCTGAGGAGCAACAGGATCAGACTGCCAGGTTTAGCAATCAATTACAGCTAAATGCAAAAATATCCACAGTTTCAGTATACCTTTCAAATATTCATCCTCCCAACAACTCTATGAGATCCTGTTATCCCTGTTTTGCTTAGAAAAAGATGCTCAGAGGAGGTAAGTGGCACTGGAGGATTACAGCACTCTGTTCCTGCAATCACTGGATTATTGGCCATGCTTTTCCGTTCATCCCTCATATGCACACATACAGGCAAAATCGAGGTTCCCACTCATTAAAATCACAGCTAGGATCAACTCTCTGTGAGTTCCCTTTCCTCCCAAAGCCTCACACACAACAAACTGCTGAATGATGACCACTCTCCTGACACTGAAAGCCCAGTTTGTACATGCATCTTGCTACAATCTTTCCCCTCAGTACTCCTGGATGAATCCCTAGCTGTAGCAGTAACAAGAGGTAATTGAAAAATAATACTGAGAGCAATCCATTGTGGTGCTTGAAACCCTGGCATTTCAGATCAGTATTAGCAGCCATTTCAAGCTCTTCTTGAGCTTTTTCCCCACTGGCATATTTCCTTAAAAAAGACTCTTGGTATGTCCTCCTCCACACCATTTGCTTCTGTGGTTCATTTACTGACCTGACCAGTCATGGTCTTTCTGCATTACCTGGGGGAAAAAAAAAAAAAAAAAAAAAGAAGGTAATCCCTGGTAATTTTCATCATTTCTGTGTGGCTTCAAGGTTTTCTTTCTGTAGGGTGCTTAGGGAAAGCCTTCTTTGGGCTATATAAGTATGAGCTGTCCTGATTTTCTGCTATTAGAAGTCTTCAAGTATAATCAGACAGGAGTGGATGAAAAAAAGTGGGTTAATATTAACTTGTTTAACTGGAATCCAGACTCTTGTTTTGAACATATGCATTTGTGCATTTTCCCCACCTCCTCCTTGACTGACTGATGAAAGATTTCCAATTAGTGCAGATGTTGATGAGTCGGTCAACCTTTTAGTCCAAGGTAGCTTGAAAAATGCTTTAACACTAATAACTCCTGAAGAGCTATGAGCAAAAAGCTTTATGTCTTTTATGTGAGATGTGGCTGCTTGTTTGTGCTGCAATAAAAGCTCTTACTAAATCAGTACCATTGCAGCTAAAATCATTTGCTAATTATACAATTAATAGTCTTCTCTTTGCTTGTAATCTGTCTTGTATTACACAGGGACCAAAGGAAGTGTTATGGATGCCACCCTGGGTTGAAGCAGAAGCCGATACTTTATGACACATTATCCTCAGCAACAACTACCACACTGGTCATAATATGGTCCTGTTGCAACACCTCCCATCATGAAGAAAGAGGCAGGCTCTGATTCAGCTTTGTCTCCAGATCCAGCTGTGTGTCCCCAGCAGCCTTGTCCCAAGACTTTTCCTCAGTTAGGTTTAAGGAAACTGATGTGCCAGGTGCTCGATGGCTCGAGGCCAGCAGTGTTGGGGTGTGAACATGGCTTTGCTGAAGGCAGCGTCTGACCTAGCCAAAAAGGCTGAAGCCCCAGTTACAGACCTTGAGCTTTGGTACTCACCGTTCAAATGGATAGGGCATTTTCAGTGCCCACCAGAATGGACATTTCTTCCACCTTTTCATTTCATTACTATAACTGCAAAACTATTTCTCTTTTTCACATCTATTCACATTTCTTTTTCCCTGTACGTAAATTCCTTAATGAAAAGTAACTCCTCGTTATTCACCAGAATCAAAATTTTTATTCCCCAAAATTCCATTTTTGACAGCGGTCAATTAAGAAATTTATTTTCTGCTATTTATGATTTAATATGTTGATATTTTCACCTGTTGTGAGATGGATTTAAATAATATAAAGGAAAACTCATTTTAGAACATAAACTAAGGATTTACTAAGGTTATTTTCATAAGGTCAAAGTCATTTCGATGAAATTAAAAAAAGCCATCTCATTAAGCATTGTTTTTCCTGTTTCACATGAATAAAAATAGTATCAAAATAAAGTGCCTAGGTCTTCAAATGAAGTATTACAGTCTGAGTTATTCATTTTGGGGTGTCTTTATTAAACAAAACAGGTTCATAGAAGTTGTTTTCACTTTTTTAATCCAAATCTGCTTTTTCCAGTGGGAAATATTTCTATGTGAAAATTTGTCACTATTTCCTTTTTAATGGCCACCCAGGCTCTTAACAGTTGTAAAAACAAACAAGAAAACTTCCGTGTATAGAAACAGAAATAAGCTGGTAAAGGGTTCAATATAAGTCCATAAATCTCTAATTATATAAGTTATATTCGTTGCTAATAATACAGTCTTCTAGTCACAGATGATACAGCAAGGACTATTAAGTTAAAAGGAAGCTCTTTATTACACAGATGAAGGGAGAAATGTCCTTTTAACATCGTATTGGAGATATTCAATTATTATTATTACGATGAGCAAAGTTGTTGCTTTAAATTACCCCATGAGTTTATGATCTTTCCTTAATTTATACCCACATGAAAAGAATGGATGGCTGCAGAGTTGTGAAACCCTCCTCCTTCCACCAGCAAGTGAAGAGGAAGAGAGAGCTTCGGAGGAGGATCTGTGTGATGGGCAAGCAGCATCTCCTTCACTGACCAAATAACATAATGAATCGGGGGAGGACTACCTATTCAGATGTGGTAGACCACGGCTTTTTTTAGCAGTTTCCTACTTCTTCTTTCCTCATAAAAGAGGGCGCTGCCAAGTCCCATCATATATCAAATATCTTGGTTTCACCTGTGCCATTTGGAATTCAGAGGAGTTTATCGGTCTTTTAAAGCTACCAGAAAATTTATATCCATATGTTTTTGAAGATGAAAACGTGGGTCTTACATATTTTAAATTTGAATAAGGGGTTGCAAATATCTTAAAAACCTGTATATAAACATTCAGTGGCTTACAAAACCTATGAAACAGGTCACAAAACTTTAGCAATAAAATATTTAAAAATACTATTAACTGTATAGTTTTGATGTTCCACCTTTCTAAAGATCATGGGATTACTGAACAACATTGATTTCCCATTGCAATTTCTGAGTCATATAGGATGAGGTAGGAGTAAACAGAGGAGACATACTGGAGAAGACACTGTTTCACGTCTAGATATGGCTAAAGAAACAAATTAGAGAAAGGCCTAGCATTTCACTCGAGACAAATCACAGCTGGCTGACAATAGAAGTAACATCCAGGCTGAAGTATCGCAGAGCTTACATCCCACTGCCCCGCTGCCACAGTTTCCTCTCTCCTTCCATTCCCACCACATCTCCATTCCACTCACTGCCCATTCTACCCTGTGACTTTAAATATACAGTCAGCAAGTCTACAAGAGAAAATTAATTAGGCAACATGAGAAGCTGCTGGTGGCGACATAAAGTAATTTTTCCAGATTGCCACCTGCTGCTGATCTACACAGAATGGTCCTTCTGGCCTCCTCCCCCTGTTCGTGGGATGTTTGCAATCTCTATTCAGAAGAGTACAACGGTTAATTGGAAATTAGGGCAACAGGGCGGAGGCTCCTAAAACATAATTATAAAGCACTATGCTATGTCCCATCACTGCCATGGGAAAGCAGCTTGTAACTTTAATTTCAGTGCTGTGATGACTTCTCTGCCAACTGTCTCACTGCCCTGGAGCAATTTCAGAGGAACTGCTCCCCAGCAGCAAGTGCTGGGTGACTGCACCACCTGTGCCTCCTGCCTTTTTGCAGAGGAGGTTTGGAACCACCCAGCCCTAGCCTAAGGGGCATTTTCTGCCCAAGAACTGATACTGAATGTCTCACCACCGTCATCTCAGCCCAGAGTTTTCTGCCGATTCAGCTCCTCAGGACTGCGCAGTGTATTTCTTAATCTGTTGTGACAGTAGAAATACATTGGCTGCCCTAAAATGGAACAGATACTTTCTGTTGCCCAGATCAACTGTTTCATGCCAAGCTTAATTTTCATGTCAGTAAATATTCTAGTTGCTTACTATTTGCATCTATACAGTATTTTGGCAGTCCCAAAGCCTGATGGGAATTGGTATTTGAGAGGTATCAATTTATATTTTTTGCTTACAAAAGATGGATTAGAGCACTACTTATCATAGGCATGAGGGAAGAGGAAAGCATGATGATAAAGCTCTGTTAGATAGACACAAGTACTGCCTTTTCAAATGGCCTCTGCACAATAGTGTTTTTTTTTTCTTTTTATCACTAGCCCAGCGTATATCTTCATTTTATTAACACGGACTAAATGAAGCTTCCTAATGTAAGGGAACGAAAGCGTCTGTAGAGCTGTAGTGAGGAACAGATCACATTTTCAGTGGCAGGAGCGTATGGCAGCAGCACTGTAATTGTTTGGCGTTTGGCAGTACCTCCCTGCCTTCAAAATGCTTTTCACAGGCTGTCAACAAGTCTTTATGTTTGTGTTTGACTTGGCAGAGACTCTCAAAACTGGGCGAGTTAGGGAGGAGGAGCCCATGTCATCCGTAGCTTGGCTTAGTCTTCTGCGATCTATCATCTGATAACCTTCAAAGCCATTCCTTTCCCCGCTTTTCACTCGCTGTTTGTCCATTATCACTAGTGACTTGGAAGAAAGAATCTCTTTAGATTACATTAGCTTTACATTAGCTATAATATTGGTTTTTAATAGCAAAAGAAGCTACTGTATTTACAACAGTAGAAACAGGCTTGTTCTGGGGCAAATAGATCATTCACTAAAAAGCAGATCGAATCTCAGCTTGACTTTAAACTCTCAGATTTGTCATTTGTAAATATTTCCAGGCACTATAGAATAAACCTTAAATAACTGAAATGACATACCTACATACTTTTGAAATAAAGTTTAAATATTTCATTTCCAAGTTTTATTATTCTAAAATCTGGAAAAAAAAAATGTACTGGGAAAAGGAAGTTGAAATAAATATTTTATTTGGGGCTTAAGTTCATGAAAGTAGCCAATTAAAAATAAACCAAAAAACCCCTGCCCTAATGACTCAAACATTTAAGGAAATATAATACCAAATTCTGGAATTTTTTTGCACAGCAAGCTACAAATAAACACAACTCAGATTGGAAGTGTTTTGATAACACAAGGTTGCTGGATATCAATTCCCATTTCCTTCATTATTCCAAGCTACTACCCCATTTGTAGCAATGTTTAATACATTAGAACAAAGCAACTGTTCTGAAAACACACAGTGTATATGATCTCTGTAATATTCTATGTAAACTAATGTTATATATAGGAGGTGATAACCCACCGTAGTGCCTGAAGCCATCTTTCTCACTTGTAGCTATTTTGGTTTGATTGCATTGTGCTAACTATGCTCCTGTTGCAGGTTCCAGAGCAATCTTTGAGTTATATCACTAACAGGAGGTGGAAATGTATGTGGAGAAGAAACACTCCTTTGTTTGAACGTTTAGAGGACTCATTCCTGAGAGGACCATGGTTTCCAAGTGCCCTCAGGAGCTCAGAAAGCAAAGGCAGAACATGTCATTTCAAGTCCATGACAGCAAAAAGTATTTTAGCAAACAGTTCTTATGTCCTTATTTGTCTCAACTGCATAGATGGAGAACTGAAGAAGTTTGTTTTTACCTCATTCTTCACTTTTGCTGTTGTTTTGTGGATTTTTTTGTTTGGTTGTGTAATTTTTTGTTTTGTTTTATTTTTGGTTTAGTTTTTTTGCAATGTTCCCTTATGCTTGCTTAGATGTCATTTAAGCAATCTCGCAAGGCTTCCCTCAAGCCTGCTCACATGGACAGAGTGAGGAGTGCTTCCCATCTGGCTGCTGCACGGCCAGCTCAAAATAATTGTGCTCTAGTCCGAACAAGACGAAGGAGGGACCTGAAGAATGTCCAGGACGCTATTGGAGATGACAGTAATTATCCAGAGTGGCAGTCGTGGGAAGTGAGGCAGCAGTCAGGAGTGTAGCACACATTTTGAAAGCAGTGTGCTGCTTGTGGAAGGATGTATTGAAGGGAACAGAGCAGACAAGATGCAAGTTGTTGCAGCTGAAACAAGAAGCTCCAAGGCAACCATCATGCAACAGGGTGAGGACAGGGTATCACTATAGGCAGTGCCAGAGGGAGAGGTATTCTTGTTGTCTGGCTAGGGATACATGTTGGATGGAAATCAGAGGCCAACTCAGAGATGGTATTTCAGATCAGCCTCCTATGAAAGATTGACGGCCAAGATGAAATTTTCTCTGATAGCCAGGGATAGCATTCACTTAGGAGGTTCTCACCTGTGCTGTGACTCAGGACAAAGTGTAAAGTTTCAGCTCTTTCTACTCATCCTTGTGTTACTAATTCAAAGAGTATTTCTTGATGTCAAAGCACCGCACTTAACAATCATGAAGATAAATAGGTGTGTCTGTTCCTGCCCTTTTTCCATGTATTACACATGGTACCAGCCTTATCACACAAGGGTCAGATGAGACCTTTGGGCTTCCCCTCAGACTCACTTCTTTGGGTGCTGTAAGAGGCAGAGGCAATAGGCAGCTCCTCCTTCTGTACTAGAGGACTCGTAAACCAGTGCCCAGGAGATTTGTTGATGTTAGTGAAAAACTGCAAGGCAGCAGAGAGTACACTCTCTTATGAAGGGGGGAAGCTGCAAGGGTAACTTGGCTGCTAATCAGCCCAAACCATTTTACCATCAGGACTATGATTAGATTGTGGGATACCATTTGTGCACTAGATTGGGTTTTTCTGTTGAACATCAGTTTTTGTTTCTTTCTTCTTTTGAGGGTTAATTATAAAGCAGCCAGAGAAAATCTTCCATTCTTCTAATTTGCCTAATGTCAACAGGATTTTGTTAATTTAAATCCTTTTATTTAAGAAGCAAAGAGGGAGGGTTAAGGGATAAAAGCCTGGTTGTATTAATACTTTGCATAAGCTTTGGATATGAGCACGGACAAGCATGGGTGTGCTTGTCAGGACAGGGTGTGGTAAAATTGGGACAACTTACCAAAAAAGCAGTAATGCTCTAGAGAAGTGAGGTGAGAACATCTCCATATGGGAGGGAGAAAAAAATAAAATAAAATCTGGAAATAACAATGCAAATCAAAATGTGGTTTACATAACTTTGGTCCATCCTCACTCACACTGAGGTCAATACTAGACTAATTGGTGATACAAAGTATATGTGTATGTCATTATGTAACGTTTTTCCTTCACTGTTTTTCTTGTTTGCATTTTACTTATTTTTTTTTGATGTTTTGCTAAAGACAAGGCTCTAGGCACTAGTTACTTTCTAAGAATTGGGGAGCTGGGCATGTAACTGGGGTCTAGTCAACAGCTTAGTGAATCTGCTTCTTTTGGGTTTACACTGTTCTGTGGAAAATATCCTACAGGCAACAACTCTCTCTCTGAACTGCATTTGAACAATCAAGGGCTATTTAAAGTGCTTTACGATGTTTTCTCCATGGATACTCAATACAGTTTCTTTTCAGTGTGATACAATCATTAGAGCAGTTTTTCACAGAACTGTTTTTACAGAAAAACAGATGGCTTAGGCAAACTGGCACAAGTAAAAACATGTATTATAATAGCTATGCAAGAGAGGACAGTTTTATCTGCTCTCACCACATTTATCATAAACAGTAAAACCATTTTGAAAATTGTTCTTGTTAATTCTCAATGCACACAGCAGTCACGTGCAAAATTCTATTCCAATCACAAAAACTGAAAAGCAAAATTAAAAAAAAAAAGATTTACTGCAACACTTAATATGCAGGAAATCCATGGAGTTAAACAGCTAAATAAGCCTGAATGCCTTGACACTTAAGGAACCTCCTCTGTAAACAGCTCTATCATCGCATCAGAACCATCTGTAAGGTTATCCAGGTGCTTTTCTAGATTTTGGCACTAGAACTGGAAAACTTTGCAGGTAAAATTTAGGCCTGGGCATTATCATACACTCACTGCAGAGTAATATTGTTTCTTGAACCAAACATTTCTAACCAAACCAATATTTTGTTAGTGAGGAAAAAGATAATGGAATATCCACATGACTTCATTTCTCTTTCCCCATTATTAGCTATATAGCAATCTTTCAATTCTCAGTTTTTAATTTCTGATGACTTTGTTTGTTCAGTTCACTATCCTTCTAGCAAGACTGACTGATTCCTGCTTTCCGACAGAGTGTACAATTGGGTCAGTTGTGTCCTCCGCTACCACAAACTTGATTGTTTCATTCTTTTTGTAAATCTACTCACCTTCAGAATACACAGAAATCCACTGAATTTAGAAACTTGCGAGGAACAGTATAAGAAGTAATAAATGTTGCACAACTGAGATATGTCAGAAGATGAATCTTTTTAATGAGATCATATGTATCTAACAAGATGTAATATAGTTATGACCCAGATTCTACTAATCTTAGACACATTTAATTGTCCTTTATTCTGGGAATGATACTGTCTGCTGTATCTCTTGTTCCTTACTTTGTACTAACTGGTATCTTACTCAAGCAGTAAACAGAGCTGCTGAAATCAATGAAGCATCCCATGTAGATACTATTGATTCTGATCATATGTAACAAAAGGATTTGTGCTTCAAGAATGAAATATCATCCTCAAAAAAATCAATAAATGTTTTGCAAGTAGTGTCAACGAGGTCAAAACTTCACTCAGCATTAGTCCATACAACAAAATATGCACAACTTTAACACAGTTGCAAGCTAGATTGCATTTGAATTATTGATTAAGCAGGCTGCACTTTAAGACCAAATGACAGGCATCTGAAAAAAAATGTATGTGGACATATTTACAGAGCAAATTGAAAAGACCAAAATGTCTACATGTTATACATCTCTGGCAGAAACACTAGAAATTAAATTGAACACATTAACTTACCAGTAGTAAGCTTTCATTATTTCTTTTGCTTCAATTTATAACTGTAGGGCCGCTTGACACTCCAATTGTTTTTCAGCACAATTTTTCCTTTGCTGTTCAGTAGGATAGTTGAATTTGATAAAATGGTTTGCTGGAAGATGTTTCCCTAATTTTTAATTTGACAGGAATAGCGGCAATGTCTTTGGCAGTCAAGTCCTTACTTCTCTTGTTGTAGCAGACCTTAGTCTTGAAAGTTAGCTCTTGAAAGTCAGATCTTGCAGACATCTGTACTTTCCTGATCTCTCTATAGTATTGCCATTGGGCACAATGAAACTGAAGTCTTAGTAACTTAGTGGTTAAGTGCCCTTTCCTCTTATAGGCAAGACCTGGAGCAAGAACCCTGCCAAACAGAGTTGCAGAAGTAAAGGAATGTGTTCTCTTCCTTTAATTTCTCCTTTGCTTGAAAATCCAAACTTTCTGATGCTCACTTTGCTCAAATTAAACTAACAATTTGGTTAGTTAATAATATACTTCAGCTGGCTGTAAACTAATTTAACAATTTAGTTGATTACTTTGCTAGTTGATGTCATGGTTAGTTAATAATCCAGTTGAGGTACATCCTGGGCTTCCGAATTCAGCTTCTTTTTCTACCAGAACTAATTGCATTTTGCATGCTGCTTTTGTTGTGCTCCTCTGTCACAGCAGTCAGAGGAAACAGAACTGGGATCTGTACAACAGCTTTATACTTTTTCTCACTGTTTTTCTGCTTCAGGGTTTAGGATGTGTTTTTCCCAGGATCTGTGGAGAACTGGCCTGGCATGACTGGAAGCAAACTACCCTGAAGACAGGAACTTGAAGTCTAGTTTCTGTGATGATTCTGCTTGTTGGATACCCACCCAACACCCTCCTTTTTTTTGCAGGAAGCCTTTTCTTGTGGGATTGGGAGGTAGGGACCCAGGCTAGGGTCCCTGTGGCTGTACTGGGGTCACTAAAGGTGCTTCACTCCTCTCTCCCATGAAGAGGAAAGTGGCAGTGGGAAATGGAGACTGGGGCTGCATCCCACAGAGCCACAGCCATCAGCCCTGACACTGCTCTGTTTCCCTTAGAGGAGAGGGAGAGGAGGGGAAGGAGTGAGAGCTGGTGGTAAAGCTGCTGAGAGCAGCAGAGGAGAGGAGGGAGGAAGGGAGATGATTGCTGAAGATTTTCTTGGCTTTTTAATTATGCTCTGCTCTCACCTAGGTTGTATTCACACTCCTAAATCTTGCTTTGTGCACCTTTCCATACCTTCAGATGTTGGCTCAGCATCCAGCTAATGTTAAACTGTAAATACAATCAGTGGTTGCTCAAGTTACTTTTTGCTTCCTTAGGGAATTGCCACATCCATTGGAGCAATATCATTGAGCAGGACTGTGATGGCTTCCTATCCAGTGATCACAAGTGCATTATCCTCCATGCCAAATCGAGCTGTATAACATCATAACGCAGAGTCATGCTTATAGTTACTTGACACCACACTGCCCATAAACAAACAAAGCTAGACCACTATTCTCATGTGCTTGTGAATGAGGTCTCAAGACACAGCCAGAACAGGACTGAAGAGCAGTACAAGCTGTTGTGGTGCTTGTACTCTGACTCTCCCCTCAAAATCCCACCAGTGTACCCAGGTACTCCAAGGTGGTGCCTGAGAAGATGAGGCTTTGGGGGCTTCCACACTTCCCCATTCTTAGTAGCGAACAAAAGCTAAGACTCATTTTTGAAACAATACACAGATATCATCATTTATTAGGTATAATAAGAATAATGAAAAGATTGGGTTTTTTTTCCTGAACAAAAAATACTACACAAAGAATTGCAAGCCATTTTATACAAACTGCTTTCTCAACTCTATTTCATTTTAACTTCCTCCCAACTAGGAAACCTCTTCTTAACATATTTGCAATTTCTTGTCTAATTATTCCCCGTTTCATTGTTCTCGTACATCCATCTCTCCATTGGTCTGATATATCCATCTCTCCATTGGTCTGATACATCTCTAATAGTTATTGATCAAAGCTAGAAGACACTCCGTAAAAGTGAAAGGATTTAACTGCTTCAAAAAAACAGGTTAAGTCCTGTGTCTTTATTAATTTTATGTACCCAGACATTTTACTAAAAATATTTCTGCATCTCATTTTTTGCAGTAAAGAACATTTGTCTGGGCACTTTTCATAAAATACACATAGTTACAAAACTGCAGATGTGTTACAAGCTGATAATCCTCTGTAGCTAAGGATTTTGATGAGACTTCTTTTTCCACATAGCATATTTATCCATTTTTTCACTTACAAGAGGAAGTGGACCATGATAAAGTTAGCATTAACAAGGCAGAAAACAGAAGAGTCTAGTGTGTACTTCATTGCTTGCAATATATTGAGGTTTGCAGTACTGTGGAGTATAAGATACTGAAAGGCAGTCTATGATGTGATTTTTTTCTGAGAGCCTTAATATGAGATGGTAAGGGGTATTTAAGTATTTTACAGTTACGCACAACAGTATACATTTCCCACTTCAAAAAGAAAATTATAATCAGCAAACCAATGAAAAGGGGGCCTTTTATCAAATGTTAGATAAGATACTTACACTGCTTCAGCTCCACTCCTGATGTTTATGGGAATCATACATCTGCTTAAGTCCTTCTTGACCCCTCTATGCTGGATAAAAGAGCTGGACCATTATAACAGAGCTTTTTGAAGCCACAGATTTTGATATGGAGGGAAAAAGAGGCAGATGCCCATGAAGAAAGCCACACCAGGAGCCACTACAAACCAGGTCTGTAGGCTGCAGGCATGGCTTGAAATCCCCTCTGCCTCTGCCCACTCTGTGCTGGCACCAGCAACAGCATGCCAGAATTTTTAAGGGTTTACTGATGGTTCTTGCTTACTCTTACAACTGTTTAGAAATAAATACTTACATTCCACATGGATGGGTAAAAGTCAAGATGATGGCTTTGGTAGGGGGCTTTCTCTCATCCTTTTCTTACCCTGCCCTTATGGTTTAAGTGAATGAATGAAAAATGGAAGCAAAGCTTTGAAGTTCTGTGTGACTAATTTACTACTTTGGCAATCAGTAGATAAAGGTATTTGGCTTCCTGAAAAATGTGTAAAATCTTCAGGTTAAAGATGATATATACAAAATGGGATTTTTGTGAGCTACTTTCCTTCAGGAAAATGATATATGTTGTTTTGTTTATTGAAAGTTTAAAAAACTTCCTGAATTTGGTTAGACGTATTGACACATTTAAGATGCAACAGAATCCACATACACCCCACTCATGGGAATGAATGAGGAAACACAAGGGGTTTTAATGTTTAGATTTTATCTAACCAACACACATTAGATATGAAGGTCTATCTATAGAATAGATAACTTTATTGCAGAATGCTAGTACTGGTTTTCTACACGCATTTGAAAAGTTTCCAGCCTTTTCTACTAACATTCGATGATGATATTCTGGAAAATGTAGTTGGTCTGTCAGATATCTCAGAAATACAAACAGATTTTTTCTGGTATTTATGGGGAAGAGTAAAAATATGTAGGCTTCACGTTACCCAAGATCTGATCTTCATAGTTAGGAAGGCAGCAGAAGAAGAATCCCAAGCATATTTCCATAATGGCAGTGGTCCAGCCAAAACCATAGGCCCAGCTGAACATGTTGATTCCTGTCATAGCAATTTCAGTTGAGAACTTTACTGGGTAAATGACCAGGCCCATAATGGAGAACACAGCTGGAGAAACATGAGAGAACAAAAAATGGTTAGGATAACAACTATCACATTGTCTGCCTCCGTAGTACCTGCAGTGAAACCCTCCCATGTTTTGGAGAATTTGAAAATCGACCCACTGCCATAACAGGCTTTATATTATTTTTCAGAGACCTCAAGTGCACACAGGCAAAGACTTGGGTATAGAAACAGCTGAGGGAAATACTGGTTATAGATATACCAGCAAAAGCTAAACTTGACTTCATGTACTGCCTTACCAGCAACAAAAAGCAAGCCTCCAATCCCACGTATGAAGTTGAATCGAAGTGTGTCAATGGCAAATGCTATAATTGCCAGAGCGAAACAGATGACTAGAAGTATAAAGCCAACCAGGTATGTGGCAGCAGCAGCTCTTCCCCAAGCTGAAATCAGAAGGAAGATACATTAGAGAGGAACAAACAAACAAATTTAGAAAAAAAATCCCTTGCAATGTCTTTCTCTGGTGTATAATGAAAGGCTAATTTTAAACAAATGTGAAAAGAAGGTCAGCCCCCAAGGAAGAAAGCATGGGACCTTTCTCTCCTCTCATCAGCAAACATTTTATTTCCACAAGATATCATTCACTAAGCACAGAATGCATAAAAACACCAGCTTTTACCTCTCTTACAGAGTGCAGCAGAGCTTCCGTACAAGCTTCCTCTTCAGATTTAACAATTTAGAATCAAGATACAAATAATTGTAAAGATGTAAGAATGGAAACTCTCATTCAATAACAAATGTCATTACCTCCGCAGATGTCATAAAACCTGCAGCATTTCGCATGGACAAGGATAGTTAAACTGTCCCTGAAACTAATTGAATTCTTCCTTTAAAAATAAATTTTTAAAGTGTTTATACAAGCTCTACCACTCTGGCCTGTAAATTTAAAGGCATGGTAATAATGCATAAATTTCAAAATTCAGTAGTTTCTGCCTTTTCAGCTTTTGTATAGCTCTGTGTCCTAAACTGAGCTAAAGATTTGGAATCTGTTTTGTAGGGATATTTGATCTCTGCTTTTGACCCAAAGCCAGAACTGTTTCATTTTGAAAAGCTTGTTCAGGTTATTAATACTTTCATTTTCAAATTATATAACCTTATGTTATAACATGTCAGAGCAAAGCATACTGTGTTGGCATAACAACAGGGGAAAAATATTTTTTATTTGATAGTATAAGTCTTGAAGGGCTCAAAGAGACTGAAGTGTCTCCTCTTGAGAATGTAATAAGTATATTTAGATGCTTTTTAAATTTTGTATGTAGACAAAGTAGGCAGTTAAAAGTCTAGCTGGTCTGTACCCTCTAGCCTACGCTATGTGTTTGTAAGGGGTTGGCTTCTAGCCAGACATACACAGCAGCAGTGCTGAAAAATTATCACAGCCCAAACAACACTGATGATCATTACAACTCAACTTAAACACATGGCATACTGTTCAGTAGAAGTTCCCTCTGGAAGTAAGTTAAGATTTTTATACCCAGTAACCTGCTAATTTATTTGCTTTATGAATGCAAGTAGTAAAATGCAAAGTTTTCTACTTTCCCACTGTCCAGCGTAGGTAGGCATGAAAGCCACCATCCCACCCCTGGTGAGTGACATCTTGGTGCTCAACCTCTCTTCCCTCAGGCCCCACTCGACCTCTGCTATTAGACTAGAAAAATGGATCAGGATTTTCCAGCTGAACTTTTCTTCCCATCAGCTCATCAAAATCAATTTCCTTTCCCAATTGCTTTTCACCATCCTGCCACTTCATAATCCCTGCTCCATTCTAGCTATTGTACTACATTTTCAGTTTTATGTCATATCCTTTTTCTTCTTTATGCCAAAAAGTTTCTTTCTGCTTACAGGGCTTTTCAACTGTATTATTTTTCCTGTAAACAGGCTGCTACCTGAAAAAACTGAGAAGAACAGCAAAGGTGTGCCTACATCTCATTTTATACCCAAAATTTTAGCCCAAAAACTTCTCTCGGGGAGTTTGCAGGTGTCTGGGAGGTAGAGTATGCAATGTAGAGGTGCAGGTGGGAGAGCAGCACCTCAGGCAGAGTATCAAAGGCTGACTATCAAAGGAAACAACCAGGAAGAGGAATTTTTCATACTGCCACAGCTCAGTTCGCTCTGTTGAAGACATTTGTGCTGCCAGCTTCTCTGCCACCCCTCTAAAAGACAAAAAAGTGTCCCCTGGCCATAAGAGAAGTTGCTTAAGCAGCAGTGACCTCACTGCTCATGGGTACAAGATTTATAACTTCTGGCAGAAGGGTGAAGTGACAAGGACATCTAGAGCTGATTATTTTTGTTAGGTGCACAACTGGTTGTGGTTAGGTGCAAAATCCCTGGGCAAAGGGGTGTCTTTTCCTAGAGCAGACTTGGAGCACATCTGCCCACCCAGGAAATGCTGAGGCACCATGAGATCTGGGGGTCTCACCCACTGCCACCACCACTGCTGTGGGCAGCAAACGGTTTGCCAAAGCTCAGCCTTGCTGACCAAGAGCAGCTCATGGCAGAGCATCATCCCCCAGAGTGGGAGCATTGCCTGGGCTGGGGAGTCAGGGGGTGGAGCCTGGAGGCCACAACCATGTTTAGTGTCACCTTGACCATGTCAATGTCTCCTTCCTCCACCAGGCCTGCCCAGGTGTTTTTCCTGAAGTAGTGCAGCAAATGGTGTGACTGTATGAAGCAGATTGGGTGCATGCCCAGCCTGCCAGGCATTGGTTGTATGGCAAGAAGAGACATGCTTGTTGCATGATGCTAACATCTTTAGGAGGCATTGCTTAATCAGCTAACAGCCAACTTTGTAACTCTCACTCCCTCAAAAGAGAAAAAAAAAAACTCGTTGTTGGAAGAAAATCAATACACAGGTCCAAGTAAGGCAATTGGATTGCATTGAGGAGTCACTACAGGGTTTTTTTAGGAACAGTAGGAACAGTAGGAACTTTATCTATCCTTTACAAAAAGTAGCAGTTATCAGTAGTCTAAGATCACAGTGTGCGAACAGCTTACCTTTCTAGGGTAAAAGGTAGCCAAAGTTCTGTGTAGGAATAATTGCAACTGTTCCTCTGAGATGATTATTTTTCCTTGTGTCAGACAGGAGCCCTAGCGCAGTTTAAAGTCAGCACTAACACTTAAAATTCCTTAAAAATGCCAGAATTAGTAGAATTAAATTGATCAGAAAACACTGACAAGCAAGTAGCCCAAATATTGTCTTATTTCCTTATTTTCCAATGTTGTGGGTTGGTTTTTTTTTTGCTTTGACATAAAGCAAGAACATAAATACATTGTTCTAACTGCAAAGCTTTTTCTTAAATATGTAAACTCCAGGCCAAAGAGTCATCACAGGTGCAAGACCAACTCAAAGTACACCTGAGTCTAGTCCACCTGTCATCAACTAAAAAATAGAAACAGAGGGAGCAGCACGTTACAGGGCTGTGTCTGTGAAAATATTCAGCAATTTGTGAGATCTGCTTTCTCAGTCTTCAAAAATGACAGTGATGTTTTGACTGTTTAAGAGTTAAAAGGTGCTTGTTAGAAAATAAATGTGTGTTTATGCAAGAGTGTCCTTGAATGCCAACAGGATCCTGTAACATGTGCATACCAGTCCTATTCCTCCTTTTTTCAGCTCTTCTGTCAGCTGAAAGAACACCAATGAACACTGTGAAAGGGTCTGTAGGAAGCTACACACCATCTACTCTTGAAAACTCTTTCTAGATTGAACAGGCAAAACAAACCCATGTTTTCATGTCTATCTCAAGCAGAGCAAGCACAGTACTTCCATTTACAGTGTTTTTGTATGCTAATCAGCAATGATTTGTGAGAGTCCAGACTACCCACAGTGAATGCAGTAATACATGACTATTGGAAAATGCAGTTACATGCTTGCCTTCTAAAACTCTCTGCTGTGGGAGACGAACCCTGAGCTAATTTAGAGACCAGAAAGAGACCACCCATACCAGTACAGAGCTCACTGTAGCTTATGAGCAAGGTAATTAGCTGAGATGTATACAATAATAACACAGCTTTATTACTCTGCTATTAAACTAAATCATGACTACCTCTTGTACTGCACTGTCTAAATACAATCTGAATATCCTGTTGCTGACTTCAGTCATAGGGAAGCTGATGAACTTCATTAGAGACCCAGTACTAAGAATGTCTCCAGTTTCTTGCCTTCCAGATTTTACTCTCCCATGCGTTTTCCAGTTAGCAGAAGTGTAAACGTTGTCCTTCACACATAAGGAAATAAACTTCCTTGCTCAACAGTAAGTTGAGCAAAAACTTTGGACTATCTGTTCTAGTCTTTGCTTAGCTTGACCTGTTTCATGCTCCAAATGGTGCCTTCACAAAAGAGCTATCATGCCTTGAAAACAGCATGTGAAGTCTACTTTGCCCATGACAAATACAAATTTCTGTGGTTATGGTGTATGTGGTTTAAAACATAGGAAAACATTCACAGTTATGTTCTCATATTCCTCTTGGTCTGGTACCCACGAACCACATGAACTACCGAGTCTCTCTCTTCAGGTGACATTTTCTGAAAGCAAACCCAGAGAGTTCAGAAGTGCTTCTCCTGGTCTAATCAATAAGAACACACTTCTCCAAATTTTCCTCCTGGCTTGAAGCTAAATACACACCTAGCACTGGGAAGAAAAACAAATGTTCGTTCCCAGACACCAACATTATCTACAGGTTCTTGCTGACTGATGGTTTCAACACATCGGCCACTGCAGTGAATTGTGCAGCAATTTTAGGAAGGATAGTTTTAATACAAAAGAAACAGGGAGGAATGGAAATAAAATGTAACAGACTAATATTTTGATCTGTTATCCTTCATACCACCAAGGGAAAGAAACACAAACCCTGCAGTTTTAGCTCCTGTCTTGCAAAGCAATTGTTGCAAGAAATAAAATCTGCCATGGTGGTGATTCATCTCCGTGTTATACGTAATGAGAGTGTTTCTAGGCTGAGCTTGCAGAGCTCAACCTGTTTTACATCTCTGTGATTAAAGAGCATTATTTTGGAAACAAAGCTGAACTCACTTATGTTTCTCAACCTGACGTTCTTCATCAGGGTGTGGTGAAGCCTACAAAGCACATGCTTTGCTTTGAAAAGGAACTGCTTTGTTGAGGTTTTTATCCATTTCGTTTTTCCTTTTTTCTCCTCAAGAAAGTTACCATGTGAAAGTAAGCATGTCTGCAGCAGAACATGTGTTCTCTGTAACTTAAATCTGAGATGGACCATCAAACTCATTAACCCACATTTCAGTTTATAGCTGAAGGGTTATGAGCTGTTGGTGTACATGCAAGCCACTGTCATCCAGGACTCCGGATTCTCCATGTTTTCTGCACACTGGACAGTGAAAAATTCTGTCTTCTGGAAATCATGACTTTGTAACATGCTAGATATGGGAAATGTCTGTGCTGTTTTTGAAAACAAGTGAACACTGAAATCTCTGCAGATGTTTGCTTTTCACATGAGCTGGCATTGAAATATCAGTGTGCGTGTGTTTGTATACTGACAAGATAAATCAGAAACTATTAAAAGCAGCTTCTTATGAATTAACTATAAGTGCAGACTGAAAGCTATTGACTGAAAATTATTTCAAAGGAAGGCTATATGAATCAAGAGAATCACATGTTAGTCATGGATAATTTATGAACAGCATAAAACAAGGGAATAAAGGTGTGACTGGGTGTGTATTATTCTTCTGCTTCTATCTTGATTGCATCTGGATAATTCTTAAAACTACTACATTTTCCAAATATCTTTCCTGTGGGGACTTTGTATTGTTTTTTTTTTTTTGTTTTTTGTTGGTTTTTTTTTTGGGGGGGGTGGGGGGGGTGGGGGAGGGTGTGTGTTGTGGTTTGGTTTGGTTTTGGGTTTTTTTTTTTTATTTGGTTTGGTTTGGCTGGTTTGGTTTGGGTTTTTTGCATGTGAGTTTATATCATTTGGAGTGGAATGCAAAAGTTTTGGTCTTTCTGTTTGTCATTCTTTTTGGTAACTATATAACTGAATTGCCATTTTTATGTGAGCAGGAACCAGCTTTTAGCTTGCCACTACTTGAGACAACCACAGAAGCAGAGAATGACCTATTTAAGTCCACACTAAGATAATGTCATTGAAAAAAAAAATTACCCCATAATAATGGTTTTAAATTACACCAGTAAGGAAAAGAATCTTTATGCATAGGCCATCTATTCAGAAAAATATGACATATATTAGCAGAAAGAAGTGTCTTTACTATAGCCTACTGCTAAAGCAATAGCTCAGTTTGGCTTGGTGGACGTCTTTAAAGCAAAAACCTATTAATTCCCCACCACTGACTTCACTCACAAGCATATAGGTGCAAAACTTCCATCCAAAGCTTTACGTACTTCTGCAAACCTCTTACTGAGGTAAGCGATTCAACTTAGAAGCTATTCCAACTTGAATTTGAGGGAAAGAGCAGTTACCTCTTGAGGGAGTGGTTCAAATTCATCTCAACATAAGCCCATGCATGTACAAGCTTGACTTAGAAGCTGGCTTCTGCAAATCTTGTATTAATAAGGGCTGCTCCCTGATGCTTACTTAGTGTTAGGGAGGCAGAAGTCACAGAGGGCGTAGAGCCATCATCAAAGGGAGCACCAACGAAGTAAGTTAGCTATTAAATATAATGTGCACACTGTGCCTTCAAAATTAAAGGTTTGCTCATGAGACAGTCAGGGAGTACCCCTATCTCACATTATCTTCAGAAGCAGTTGTATACATTGAGGATATCTCAGGATTAAAGGTCAATCTTATACGGTTAAATGCTGTAACATTTTTTCCTCCTATTTTTTTCCCAAATTTTTTTTTTTTTTTTATAAATTAAAGTAGGATTATTACCCTTGGATGTGTATATGGGGATTGGGAGGGCCAGGCAAATAAAACAGGTAAAGTATTGATTAATCAGTCCATATACATGAACTCAGCTAATCAGAGTAGCAAGGTGTACCTGTTACCTAACTACCCCTGAGTTAAAGGTGGATTAAAATACTTAATGTGAATTAAACAGAATCAATTTCCATGATAATGCAGGCTATGAACTAGGACTTTTAATAAAAACAACAGAATGAAACCTTTCAAAAAATGATCTTTTTAAGATTTATATTCCCAGTTCCATTTGAGACTGAAGAACACTGAATTTACATCTCATTTCTATATGCACCAAGTATTGTTCTCACTCCAGATCTGCACTTTTCATGATGTGAGTAAACTTTGTCCTGAAACTTTGCTGAAAGTCACCTTTTGCACTAGGCAGTTTCTCTCTGATAGAAGAAGCTGTGAATCTGGATCTAATTTTCTGTTAGAAGCAAAATGTTAGCATTTGCAAAAGAGAACCAACAACAGATAAGCAGAAATGTTACTTTGTGCTCATAAAATACATCATAAGCTCTATTTACTCTTCTTGAGAATGAAATAGCTTTTACAACTCATCCTGAGAGTCTTCATCACTTGCTGTTTATTGCTGATGGTGTTGTTAATGAACTGCACAGAGACTTCCTACATTTGCAGCCTGATTTGGGCACAGTGTGCATATTCAACATGATAGGTGACATTGGATGTATTCAATTGCAGATTAGTACTTCAACAGGACTGTGTGTGATCTGGAGTGTTATTTAGTACCAGTAGAAGGAAGACAGAAATCTCTGGGATGGAGGCTACTATTGTCACTCCACAACCTACCCAACAGTACTTGATAAAAAAGAAATGTGGCATTACGATGCTCACTTAATGTGTTCAAGGTTGCTCAGAACCATGCAATCTGTCAGTGAGAAGTGATATGAAAATGTGAAAAAACAGCGTTTTGAGAGTTTTGTTTCTTTTCCTTCATAACTCCTTTCCTGCTTAAGTACAGTGGAATTTGAAATCCATCTTGCAGCCCTTAGCATCATTCAGATTATGGAGAGTTTATTATATTCCTGTTGTATCAGATTACCTCAACAAACTAAAAGAAGAGATGAGGTGAATAGAAACTAGAGTTTAGTCTCAAGATTCCACACATTTTCAGCAGAGATGCCTTCCATGTGTGTATGACTGAATGGTAAAGGTCCTGACAACACAAAGTGCTGAGGATCTTCCCAAAGTCAACACCAGCAGTTCCTGTCTTCCAGTGGGGAGATGAGAACACTCCACGACTGCTAGTTTTCCACCCAGTTTAACTGTAATTATTAAAGAAAGGTTGTATAATAAACATTTGGATGCTGTCTGCAATTGCTCTCTGTAGGGTTAATTGTTGAAGAGCATAACTATTATTTAGAAGAGTCTGATTAAATGAATCTGCCACTAAATATATAAAAGGACAAACCCTAAAATTACATGGGAATGTATGTTAACGATTGCAGATGAGGAATGAAAATTGCAATGGTAATTAAATCCTCTGGGCTTGATTCCCTTCTCTTACACCTTAATAACAACAGAACATCTTCTACAAGCTGGGAAAAAAAATCAAATTTGTTCTTTATTTCTTGCACCAGAGTTCCTTAAATGTACCATTGTGATATCTTCATTACTATATGCATTTAATTAAGCCTGTATTTTCTAGCATTCTAAGTTTTGAATAATGATTTCATGTTCTACATTTTTGAGTAACTAATCTTGTAATCTCATTTCTCACTAGTTAGTCCCAGGTAACATTACACTTTTTGGAGACTGGTGACCTAGTGAATTATGTGTCTCTCTATACACTGTCATTAAAACTACTGACGATCACTGTATATAAACTTAACTGTTTCCTGAAGCAGCAGGAAGAGCAACCAGCTTTTGTTTTCAGTTCACCCATGTCAAAGGGGCCAAGGCTTGCCCTGTAATCCGGGCAATGCACAGAGCATAGAGCTAGGCTCCATCATGGGCTCTCCCATGGGTTTCCTTGGACTGGTAGGAACCTCCTGAGCATTTGTTTCCCAGACACAAGGACACTTTTCCAGATCTGCTTGAATTTTACCAAATTCTGAAAGCCCTTATATACAGAACTTTGACTTCAGGGAAAGTCTGCAATAAACGCCCCATGACTTGAGCTGGTTCCTTCTACAAAAGCACAGTTATTTGTTTGCTTCATTACTCTTCCTACATGCAGACACCCTCAGATGCCAAAGAGCTGCCAGGAGAAGCCTGCTTCTCCTCCTGGGCTCCCCTGAGAGGGCCTGTTTCCCAGCCCATCCCAGTAGAAACATTCTCATGTCACTCTGCTTAAGGGCACTTACTTCACCTTGAGGCAAGTGAGGGCTTCCCCATGCCTGGGATTAGGCTGTCAGATGTGATGGAAGTAGGGAGGGGGGGCAGGTAAAACAGTTTTATGTAGGCAGCATGGCAACGGGGAAACTTGGTGTCTGGCCTATCCTGTGCCCCAGGTGTGATGAGTCACTGGTCTGCTGGAGAAGTTAGTTTTCTAGAGGTAGAGCTGTGGGGCCAGCAGTGTTAGGCAAGTGGTAGGTGTAATATGAAGAGAGGACTTTTGGTGCTTGGAGACTACTCCTGACTACGCCGTGTACCTCACTGTTGTATCATTAGCTGGAGAATTTTAGCAAGTGATTTCCATTTTGTTACTCCTCCAGAATAATGAATAGTGCTTCACTGTAGCAAAAGATTCCCGATATAGGCAAAACAGGGAAGAAAAATTACTCATCAGTGGGGTTCTTATGAGACTAAAGCAGAATATTTCTTTACTCAAGTGTATATTACCTTTTGCATCATTGCCTTCTTTCACTTATACTATAGACATACTCATCTGCTGCCATATTTGAAGTAAATTTTTTTGTCCATTACAATCACTAGCCACCCTAACCTGTAGAATTGCATTAATATTCATGGACCAAAATAAAACTGAAATGAGCTAGAACATAATTATCCATTATTCTGCTGGAAGACAAGATGCAAGAAGGCGTCCTTTCCAGATGGCAAAATCACTAATTTTCAAAGCCTGAAGTGGAATAAATTACACACTTTAAAAGTATCTCAGGACTGTGAGACACACCTTGTTCAAGAGAGGTTATATAGCAAAAAATCAAGAAAAACAAAGGAGTGCTGTGCCAGCTTCATGAAGGGATTTAACCTCTGTGTTTTCTTTGCAAGCTCAGCCATGTTCCAGATACTTTCCACATTGTGCTCTTTATCTATCCAAAAAGTCTTTGTCTCTTTATTTGGAAAGGTTCAAGCATGTTATAAGCTTGAGACCTTTATTTGTTCAAAGTGCCAGAACATTACAGAATTAGAGTTTTCTTCTCTTAGTCCCTCATCCTAAACTCTATGCCTTTTGAGAAAGTGTCTTAATGCACTATATACTTTTTTTTTCCTAGAAAGTTCTATTTATTTGAGATAAATATGCTTGAAAAGAAAAAACCACATTTTTATGATAAAGTCTAGATGACTGTCATACAGTTAAAGCAGAAGATCGGAACTCTTGGAGAAGATAACAGTGTATAAACTCTTCATATTCTCACTTCCCACAAAGTTAATAAACTGTGCAAAAACCAAGGATGTGCAGATGCTTTCACAGAAGATAACTGCCTCAGTGGAGTTACTCCACTGGTTTTCTTAAAAAAAATAATTTAAAAAAAACAACAAAAAATTGCACAGGCGTCTTGTCTTCCCTGTGAGGTCTGAATTCTGCCAGGTTAAGCAACTCTCTAGAGACTCCAAAATCCACTAGTGCAACCAATGAAACGTTCAAGCTTCTTCCCTGCCAATCTGACCAACCACAGTGATGTTGGGTTTTTGTCTTCTGTCTATGTATATACATATGCTAAACCATACAGCAGAGATTCTAGGGGAATTACAAACATTGTATGTGGAGAATTTGATTTGAATTTGAAAGTTATATCAACTTGCAAGAACTTGACAATTACATCTAATTATGATAGGATGAAGATGTCTGTAGTAGATTAAGATGGCTGCATTGTCTAAGTCATGTTGAGAGGATTTGCTGGCTGCTGGGGTACACATGCATATCACATAGGTCAGTGAAACCATCCCTGCAGGAAGAACGAATTTCAGACCCTACCCAGCCTGTGGCAGATTACTGATGGAAGCTGAGACTAAAGCCCAGAAGAAATTAATTGGTAACTATGAATAGAGAGGTAAGAGAGTTCATCTCATAAAAAATTATAAAACACTTTTGTCCTCTCTGTTTACATCATGTCTTTTGTCTCTATGTTTGGGAAGGCATGTAATTACACTTTGTTTATCCAGCACTGTGTTTAGCTTGGCACAAGACAAGGTTAAATGTCCCACAGAACATGATACTGAATGATTGTTTTCTCTGACCTTTCTGGAGTGTTGTGGATAAGTGGAATCCTAGAATTATTAAAACTTTATGTTTCAGCACTAAGGCAGGTAGAATCAGGCTCTATAAAAGACCTGGATGTTCACAGTGAGATGCTGTCTCATGGCCTGGCCTTTTGGGTGGCATCCAAGACCAGCATCACGCACTTGTACTTTGCATCTCAACCCCACACCAACTGAGCAAGGACAGAATGATAGGAAAATGGAGGGCAGGACTGGACCTGAACAGATCCCACGTTTGGAGAGAAGGTGTTTGAAGGAAGGGTATGAAAAGGATCAGGACACTAACATGAGTTTGCATCCTTAATAGTAGTTAGGTCTACAGCCCTCTTATGGGTCATGGGCAGCCCACCTCTGCAATGGCTGAGATCTCCATTGCAATGGCATAACCTTGCAGAGACAGAAGCCTGGCACCGTAATCCACTGGCACTTGGCTTATGCACACTTTTTCTTTTTTTTTTTTTAAACACACAGGCTTTACATATTCTCCCATTGGCTATGTGACTCCATTGTCCCAGATGTATCTTCCTTTTCTACCTGGAAATTTTGTCCAGGAGGATTTTGAGGATTTCTTTAGCTTTTCTGGGTATTTACTAAGCTTGAATAAGTCAGATGATAGATGCATGCCCATTGAGAGCATAATGCAGACATGCAGAACATGAACAGCATTTCTATTGCTTTCAGAAGCATCACCTCATTCTCCAACGTAAGCACTAGAGAATATTCTGCATGTGTGTACTAAGCCCAGCATTTCTGCATTAGAAGTACTGGATTTATTATGGACATGATTCATGGTAACCCCAGACATTGCAGGATAGTCTGCATAAAGTTTGGCCACCCTGGTTTGGTTGTAGATGCTGTCCAGTGGGAAACTGCATACAACTGCAGAATTTAAGTAAGAGTGAGGCAGAGTAAGGAAGAAAGTGAAGTGTCAAACAATCGTGAAGGACTTGGAAGCAAGGTGAAACCTTTCTTGTAGTATCAAGGTGAAATGTCTTGGTATTTTCTGTCCAGTTAAAAATGGAATTCATCGCACAGAAAGGGGCTAACCTGGAGATCAGGAGGAAAGCTCACTTTTCATGGAAACTCAGGACTGAGAATCCCTTTGCTAAACATCATGGTTTCTCTCCTGCTCTCCAGAGCTGTGTACCAGAGGCCAATTCGATGGCTTGATCTATGCCCACCCACACAGCTGATGCAGAGGCATTGAAAGGAGGACTGGGAGTGATGCTTAATGGAACTGGTCCTGTCCTGGAGTGCTATGCTCACAGAGGCCTGCTGTAATTAACTTGTTACAGGTGAATTTTGTGCACAGAAGGGAAAGCTTAACTACTATATATGATAAAATTTCAGGAACAATTTTGAAAAGCTGCAATAAGTGATCTCTGAGATTGCTTCTGCAAATGTTTTTACACTCATTTTGAGCAAGAGTAGCTGAGATTCTGATCCTTAGAGAAAATGTTCCTCCTTTTAATTTGGATTATCATACATTGTAAGAGCACTTTGAACTTTCCTCCTGGCTCAGACTAATAGTTCATCACTCACAATAACTTCTTTCAGACCATGGCCAACAGCAGATATGTATATAAAAAAAAGGAAAAAAAAACAAACCAAACAAAACCAACCCACAAACAAACAAACAAAAAGAAATGGGGCATATCTAGAGTGACCAATCTCTTTGCCTATTCTCCTAGACTCAGTGGTTTACTTATTTTCAAGCTGAAGGCTGCACCTTCAACATGTTTAATAACATACTTAACTAAAGCTCAGTATAAATAAGAAACCCTTTCATCTTTTAAAGCTTTCTTTCATAATCACGAGAAGACTTTTTCACACAACTCACCTACCAGAGCAGTTTCAGGGCAGCATTCTGCAGCCTGACACTCCCTGGGAATATCTTCCTACCATCTTACATTTTTACCTCCCCATTTCTTTCTGGGACATTTGGACTGTTTCATCACTACGATGTCAGGCTTACACATGCAACTTGCTTATTCGGACATTTGATTGGCAGTAGCCATTAAGTTTTGAAAATCAGTGATTAGTGAAAAGAGGTTATTAGCCGCTTCTAAGATCAGAAGAAAACCTTATATGCTGTAATATTTTCTGCACTGGAACATTACCATGCGTGGGTTTTTATACTATGCAACCCACCATCTAAAGCAACAAGGTTTCTTTCTGCCTGGGGGTGAGGGCATTTTTCTTCTTCATCCTGTTAGTCAAAAGCTTTGACTTATTTCAGTGACAGTCCCTATTGCCCATAACTTCATATATAAATGCCAGGTATTAGGTGATATGGTTAGAAGAGGTGAGGGAAGATGAGCTTGGAGATGTGACCCACTGCTTCAGCGACTGCTCCCCGTCACCCTTGCAGGCTCTTACCGTAACCCATGAGGGACTCGCAGGTCCAATCACCACCCTGCTCAGGCCTCTTGCAGCTCTCCCATAACGACGCTTGTTGCACGTAGGGCAAGGTCTGCGACTCCAGCCAGCCCCTGCCTGCCAGCGCAATGATACCAAAGATGACGCCTATGCCCAGGAGCAGGGGTAGGATCCATCTGCACCGTGTGTAGTCGAGACCGTACTTCACCATCTTCCAGGGCAAGGGGAGGCTGGTGGGATGAGGATGGCAGTCTCTGCCACAGGTTCAGTGACGCAAAGCTCCTGGAAAATGAGCGACGGTACCTACGAGCCTGTGTGTAGATATTAGAGAAAAGGTTTTTAATGAGGAGAGACACGGCAAGGAGGGAGGGAGGGAAGTAGGGAGCTCCACCTAGATTCAGATGAGTAAGAGCTGCAACTGAGCAATAACCAGTTGAGCTAGGGAGAAGCTGCAAGGCTGGATTTATCTATGGGATCCTCTCTGCTTTGCTGACTAGGTAACAAATCAGGTGCTGTTTACCCTTGGCATTTAACGCTTTCCTTCCTGCCACTCCCCACCAGCAGTAGCATCTCATAACTGTGTTTACACCTTTCTGTCTCCTAAGGGATTTGCATTATGGCAGGTGAAAACACAAGACAAGCCAAGGAACTATTTGCATTAGAGGGTGGCAGCTTCTGAAATTTGCCACCTGGAGGCTGATGGCTGCTGCCTTTCTTGGACTCCATTTAAAAATAAAATGATACCTTATTTTTGACAATTAAAAAAAATAAATCATCTAGCTGCTATAAAGATAAGACAATAAAAAACCATGTGACTGTCCTCCCTCTCCCTTTTGGGATATAGCTTCAGGGGGAAAAAACGCAGCAAGGTTTTATCACGAAAAATATAGTATGGTCTGAATATAGCCTTAGTAGAACAGAAACAAAGCTTTGATTTTCCTGTGCCTTACAAACACACCCTGAGCTGTACTCCTCCTGGTTGTACATCCACTGCCTGGGGCCTGTCGGAGCCTGTCTGCAATGTGCTGTGAGAACAACTGCAGAGATGAGCCATCACTTCACCAAGCCCAGCTGAATGCCAGCCAGAGCTCTGTCTGTCACCTCAGAAGCGATGTAGCCATGTTTGGAGCACTCTCAGTTTGAACTAACTCGTGCTACAGACTAGTATTTTGGTAGGACACAGGCTCATTTACATCTGCGGCACCCCTTGCAGATCAAAGCAGTTTTCTGTGAAACCTGGTTAGGAACAGGGGATGCAAAGTATCTTTTGCTCCATGATGGATTTTGAAAAGCTGGGCTGCATCCAAATATCGACCTTAGAGATTTGATACTATAATTGCAGCTTTCATGGTGAAACGTGACATCTGCAGTGACCTGCAAACTCCACAGTATTTTGCTGAATTAATATTCATAAATCAATAAGTGGCCTAAATAAAATGAATGAATTATTTATGTTGAATTGTTACTCTGTACAGGGGGGTGTCTGAAAAGGCATTGAGCTTGCACAAACCCGAACTGAAATATCCACAGCAATGAGCTGCAGCACCATGAAGAGGTAGTAGCTTCGTTGTGAAAGCAACTTGAAGGGGTTAACATGACTGAGAGGCTGCTTTGCCTCTCATTCTCTAGCCGATGCAATTCTGGCTAGCTGATGCATCCTGCTCCCCAGTAGTACCAACAGCCCAATACACCCGTGGATATGAGAGGTCTGTCAGGGACATCCAACAAGTCTCTGGGAGAGCAGGAGACATATTTACAGATTTGACCTTTGAATTTTAATGCCACTTAAAGCAAAAGCTAACTATGAAGACATCTCAGTTGCTCTATTGAGCTAGAAATAAAGGACAGTTTCAAGCATTTTTTTGTAAAGTACACTTTAGGGAATGACCATTTCCTGAGAATATTATGCATATTCTCTTGTAGTCCACATTCGTCCTATCCGCAAATTCAGTTACCATTGACCTAAATATAAGGTTTAAAATGCCATGTATGAGTTCTGTAACATTGTGATATATCCATTTTTATGAATTCTTTTTTTTAATATTTACATAAAGACAAATATAATTTGAAGCTCATCCTTAGTGCAATATGCTGGTACTTGCAAACTGTACATGTCTGTTTACACATGTTCTTTCTGTTGTCACAGCTGCAGTAGAAATGGGCACAATAAACTCCAAAAGACTAAGAGAACATTGATTTAAATATTAATATTTTTTTTTGAGTATTTTAAAAGTATTCATGCACGTGGAAATAGACTGTAGGCCTTGCTCAGCTGTCTATATGCAGTCTCTTGACAAGTTTCAATCCTTCAAGAATAGTTACGTTTTCTAAAATCTCAGCCTATTTTTTTTTAATAGAGAAAATAGCCAAATCAAATTAAAGCAATTTTGTAGCTGGAATCCTGTACGAAGTTAAGCCCTGTCAGGTATTTTAGGATCAGTGTTTGCTGAAGAATAAAATCCCCTTCCATGTTTCTTGAATACTCAGCCATGTTCCAGGTAGGCATTTATGGCTGAAGGATTTGTCACCATTTTTGGTCATAACTCACCCTTGAATTAATATATATAGTCATTTGTGAGATAATACCACAGAACGTATTTATCATGCTGTGAAAGAAAGACAAGTAGTGTTCAGTCACCACAGGTGTTTCTGCATCTTGCCTATCTTTGTCATCCTGAAGTAACTTAAAACTACAAGTAATCTTCACATTCAATACAAGGGTAATTTGTGATATCTGGAAGAGCAGAGGGGGAGATGCATTCAAAGGCAAAAAAAATGGAGTATCTCATGTAATTCTGATACTTCTTTGTCAAACAGAGGAAAATGATTGTAAACTTTTGTTAAGGAGTCTGTGATTTCAAGTGAGACTTAACCTCAATGTGCTTTGTCTTTTGCAGTGTACAAGCTGGGTGTTTACATGAAAGTAAATGCTTGTTCTTTTCCAGTAGGTAGTCCCTCGTGGTTAACACCAGCATCAGCTGTTGAAAATTAAGATATGTTATCAATGTTAAAACTGTTAGACTGTAGTGCACTTTCTCCATCTGAAAATGTTCCTCATGAATCCTCATTGCCACTTGAAGTGACCAAATAAGCAGCAGGTTATTGATAAAAAAAATTCTACGGCATTAGAGTTTAAAAAAACATGTGCCCTTTTCTGTCAAGACACAAATGGTATTTGTAGTGGAAGAAGGAACTAACAAATGATTGGCAGCACATTTTTATCCACCTTTAGTCTTCCCACCTGGTCAGCTGAGCTATATAAAGGACTGGATTGAGATGGGCTGACCAGCTGTGGTGCACGTTCATGATTTTTGCAGCAAGTGCATTTTCATTCTCATTCTTAGATATTCACACCACTGATAAAGAAGTAATCCCCAGAGTCTGGTTTTTAAAAGCTTTGCTGAGATTATTTTATGATCCATTATCTTGTCTGCTATTTCACGTCTAACAAATCACACTGAACAACTGAGAAACATTTTCTACACAACCTATCATAAATCTTGTGACTATTATTAGTATCTTTATTAAGTCATTTACAATCGTAGCTCCTTTTTTCCTGACTGCCAATCTGCCATTTCCCTTTGGAGAGGGCTGCATATTGCCTTGCAACTGGAATATTGCACTGAAATTATTGTTATAACCATAGTCTGTACAGTGACACAACTCAGTCAGCCAAATCCTACTCAGGCTAAATTGTACCTTCTGGTCACTGTTTATACCTTGCATCACCTGGGCACCAAGGCAATTTCTCAATGTTCTCAATGTGTTCTCAATGTTACTAATACTTCATCCATAGTAAGCACATGCAGAAAAATACATTTAGACACCTATAGTGTTCACAGGGTAATCCAATTCCTTTACATTAATTAAAGGATACTGAAAATGTATTTTGACTTGACCTCACTGCAAAATAAGAACACCCTCCCAAAAATGAAGCCAGTTGAGATCTTGAAGTTTTCTACACACTGGGCCTTTCTGAGGGACTCTCTCATAGTGGCTGGACACTGAGGCTTGTCTGTGAAGCTTGTGGTGACCTGAGAATGGTCAATGCTCGGTCCTGTTGCTATGTGTCTGGGAAAGCCTTCCTCTAGCTGCTTTGCACAGAGAAGGAAAGCTCTGTAGAGGTTTGAAATCTCTGTTCACTGGTTGCTGAGCTTGGAGGAAAATTTCTACTGGCTTTTGTTAAGACTTTTAGCAAGAGCTGTCCAAGACTGGCTGTCACAGCTTGAGGCTGGTCTGGTCACTAAACAAATGACAGATGCTCTTGATTAACTCCTCTCACTTCCCAGAAGGGTAAGGGAAAGGGATAAGGGGGAGAGACCTATGGGTTGGGAAAAAAACCTGGAACAGCTTAAATGAAACAGTAACAATAAAAAGAAAATATAATAGTAAGAAAATAATGAAATATATAAAAATATATACAAAATCAATATAAACCTCCCTCAGTGATGATGATGATGATGTCACTACTGATGCTGTAGAGCAAGCACTGGGGAAGTCCCACATGGTGGGAGATGGGAACCAGGTTCAGGAGTTGGATTCTGGAACTGGATTCAGGAACACACAGACTGGGATCGAAGGCAGAATGGGCAGAGTCCTTCTCAGATGCCAGCCATTGAAAAAGAGAAATTGACCCTCGTGTTCCTTCAGCTTTATACTGAATATGGGATGGAATCCCTTGCTGGTCAGTTTAGGATCACCTGTCCTGTCTGCTCCTCCCCTCAGGTGTGGCCTTTCACTTTATGACACCCTAATGTGGTACACAAGATTTAGCAGTGACCTTGGTTTCTATAGGATTAAATATAAGCAAGAGCTTTTCTGTGTACCAATTCTTAATAAACATCAACTGTAAACATCAAGCATTATCACTGCTAGAAGCAGAAACTGTCTGCAAAACCTGACATTAACTTCAGGAAGTGCATTTACTTAGAAGATACTGGGCTGAAATCAGTGAACAGAGAATTAGTTCTGTTTTAGCTCAAACCAGGACACTGGCTTGCTGTTGGACCTCCAAAGCCTGCCCCATCAGTAGCATTTGCTGACTCTTGTTAGTAAAACAGACCTGCCATCCCTACAAAACAAATGCTCAGGCTTAAAAGACACTTTCTTCCTTTCCTTAGCAAGGCTGCATGTGCAAAACCATATTAATACAAGAGTAAGTTTTAATGACTGAGTCACAGACATGAGGCTGCATCCAGGACTGTCATTTATGTGAGCAATTCAAGACTGTATTATGAAAGCACAAATTAGGAAAACACAAAAGTCTCTATGTACCTGAGTGTGGATTTCATTTTCATCAATTTTTTTTTGCCTGATGGATATAGGTTCGTCAGAGTAGGTTCTATAGTGAAGCAAGATTTAATCCCCTGTTACTTCTTACAGATGCTCTGTTGAAGTTTGAGTTCAGTCAAACCCCAACCCCACATCCCACCCCCAGAAAAACAGCTAAAATTAAAGGTGTCCTGTAAAACCACTACATGGATACCAGCTGAGAAAGCTTCTGGACATTTGTAACTATTGTGTGTGTCTGTATGTTCCTTGGGCAGCTGTCAGGAGCACAAGTTCTCTGGTGAGCACACATGAAGCATGTGGCATACATGGTTTTTATGAAATTGTGTGTAAGCAATTAGAGAGGTACAGAGCAGCTCTCTTCTATATGTGGGATAATTTTACTTAAACTACTTGCCTTGGGCCCCACAACGTCTGTGGCGTAGCTAGGCTAAATAGTTGTTCTGTCGTAGTGGATCACAATAGTAACTCCTTGTAAAACATAGTCCACCTGCCTTAGGAGAGGAATAAAATGAGCCTTACATAGGCATTTTCTGGTTGCCACACCTTTACTACTTAGATTTCTCTTTGAAAGAAACAGCTTTCATTTACTGTGCCTTATGGGTCAGCTGGGAACAGGGCCAGCTACTTCTTAAAGCACTTTGAGACTTACAGATAAGAAGACATGCATACCAAGCATATCTTTAAGTTTCAGCCATGAATCTTCACTTTGAGATTCTCCACCCAAAAGTAAGGTTTCTCTCAAACAGAAATGTCATTTGAAAATGACCTCTTCAGTTTTAAACGTTTGACATGGAATTGATTTGAGAAGCGGACTGAAATGAAAATGGTGGCCAAAATTTTCAACTTTTCCTATTGTCTTGATACAGAATTCCAGTTATGATTTTCCCAAACTTTGCTTTGCAAGTTGTTTTGTCTTTCTGTGCAAACCAGAACAGAAATTAATTTTCAAGTATTATGACTCATCTAAATTACTTTTTCATGGTAAGTTCTGCTTATTTCTTGTCCTATGGGATTGCTAACATGAAGAGAGCTTAAAAATAGGCTATTTACTGAAAAGGGATTGTAACGGCCACACATTAGCCCCTGTCTAAATTACATACCTCCATGTATATTCAAGACCACGACAGTCAACAACAGAATGATTTCCTTGGGCAGCACATCTGAGGACAGAAGCTAGGTAGCTTTTAGCTTCACAGTTTCATGTGAGTGCTCACTCTAAAACTTTCCGGGCCCCCTCAAACTCAGGAAACACTGATTTCCAATGTGTCCTCTTGATGCTTAACAATTTTTAGGACTTAAAAAATATTCTGCATTCACAAAGATCTCTGTGGAAAATAGTACATTCCCATAAATAAATAAAAAGCATCACTCATAGCAGTCTATCTAGTAAATATCCAATCCTGTAAAGATGAACCCATGAGGAAAATACATTTATTAATTATATTGTATGATGCATATTGTTTGTTACACATTATTATTTATTTACATTGTTTACAGTTATTATATGTATATTATAGATATGCCTGCATGTTTTCTGCTAGTCTTTATTATAAATTCACTCTTACTGAAGTATTTTAAAATCATAATAAACCCCTCTTTGTATTATTCTGACAACACCCAAGTAATTTAGATAAAATTTTATAGAAGCAAAATTTGAGGACATTGGCTTTTTGCCTGGAATTTCTGGATGCCAAGCTCCAAAGCTGGAGGGGCTTGTCCACACCTTTGGACACCAGGAAATCCCAGACAAAAGACTGCTTACTGTACCAGCACTGACCCGTGTCAGGGACGAATCGGACCTATTTTACAAATGTGCTGCACATCCACAGCAAAATTGACACGTTCTTGGTCAATAGGATCTACACTTACAAACTGCTGCACCCGTGCAGTAATGCTGACATATCCCAGGTGCTGTGAACTCTTTGCACATGGATTTCACTACTCCTGTTCAGACATTTGTTAGAGGAATTGCATTCAGAAACTTGGCATCCATATTTTTGGCAAACATATCCTCCAGATTTGATTATATTTTATTCTGGTTGTATCATCTCCCAAGTTCGTTTTATAATCTGTGCAGTTTCACCTACTGGCATTGAAAACCTTGTTTTCTCATTTATCTCCTAAAGCGTTTTGGTTTCCATTGATACATGTGCTTTGATCATTGTTAAATCATAAGTGCTCAAGGACCTCAGCTGCAGTCTTTTTGTGTGTGTAACATTTCCTGTTAGCACATGGGTGGTTTTGTTTCTATAATACATATCCCACAACAACCATCCCTCCCCCCCCCAAAAAAAAAAAAATTACCTTGAATTATCTGTTACTACACTATCTTGATTTGCATATGAAATATAGGTCCAAAAGTCCTTAGATGCAGGATGTAAACGTCAGGAGAATAGCTCTTAAGAATTCTATTGTCAAGAAATTGTCTGAAAAATTACTCACTAGTTAGATCAACTAAAATACAAAATCCAAGTGAGATGTGGCAGCTGTTTTTCATACACATGAGATTTAAGCATTAATCATCCTATTCAGGTCAATTAGCCTTCTCAAGCATCCCGTCATGCATGTTTTTGATTGCTCGTAACTTCCCCTTGAGATGAGAGCCAAGCATGCTCCAATTCTACAGAATCACTCTCTCTTCTTCAGGGTTGGGGTAGAAGGAGCTACCCTGCAGCCTGAAGTTCACTGGAGTTGTTCGGTGGATTTTAGTGAGCACAGATTTAGGCTGCAGCTGAATACAGACTGGTAGGTAAATAAGAGTACAAATGTTCTTTGTGTCAAAAAAAAGGGCATTATACAAATCCCCCAATTACCTTTGGAATATTTACGAAAACCTAAAAGGAACAAAAATATTTGCCCTAATTGTGTATTTAAAATTAAGAGTAATTAAAGGAGGGAAAAACAAACAAAAAAACAACAAAAGAAATCCATGCAAGCCACCAGATTACAGGGTGGTAACTGTGTTTTAAAATGAAGACTTTTAAGGAAGAGGAAAGCTAAAACGAACAGGACAATGGTGAACCTGTCTTTCCAGAAATGAGAAGCCATAGGCTGGTTTAAAGCAGCAGTTGCCAACAGGAGATTTGGTCTTTGTAAAGACAGAGGGAGAAGGAGTTGTTCAAGATACAGCATGCTACTAGCACAGGGCTACAGGCAGGCCATGCATAATCTGAGGTGAGAAATGGGAAGTTTCTAATCATGAGAGAAGTGGAGTCTTCCACTGAAAACAGCAGGCAAGTACTCCTATTTTTTTCCTCACAATTTAAAGTTCTTGATCAGTACAGGACAGGTACTTAGCCCAGTTTTGCTTAAAAAAACCAAACAACAACAACAACAAAAAAACACAGACCCACAAATGCACAAAAACCAACCCCACCAAACAAACAGGCTTCCCACATCTGAGACCTCCTACAGACTGTTACATACTTAAAATATTTAGAATTCCCCCTCAAGCTGGGATGCATTTAAGAGATTTTGGCTTAGAAAGAGCTTTCTGTGCCTGCCACTTCTGATGAAAGCAGAGAGACCTATTTTGTAGTGTATACTCACACTTATTTGACTGGAAAATGAAGTTTTTGCCTCCTGGACATGAGGTCTTCAACTTCATCTTATTAGCCTGACACTTCATGAATAGTGATATGCACATTTAGAGAAGGAAAGAATGTCTATTTGCTTGAGTGTGTGAAATGAATCCATTTGAACCACAAACACCAAGTTTCTACAACCATCAGTTAAAACAATTTTAATTAAGCCACCACATCTGAAAGAAGTGCCACATACATTAGTATCTCTTGAGAACAATTGATGATTGTTTGCAATAGCTTTCTCCAAAACATCTGAATTGTGTAACATACTTGTTATGCTTCTATCTCTCCCAGTATGTTCAGAGCCAAGTTTATTTTACATTTGTGCTTTTTTGACAAGTTTTGACAATAGTTATAAAAGGAAAAAAACACCACACGTACAGAAGACTTAAGTCATGATAAACACTATTACCATACCATCCTCCCTCTCATTAGGAGGGGTGTCTATTTTCTTACATCTTTTCTCCTTCTCAGCTTTAGCTGTGCAAGGATTTTCCAGACTTGGGATTCTCTGCTGTGTTCTGAATTCACTAGAAAGTAGGTACTATCATTACTCATGATACGAGTAAGTCTACACAGTGTTCCCTACCAGCCAGAACTGTAAAGAAAAAAAAAAAAGGCACAAAAACCCCCAAACAAACAAACACAAGAAAACCCCACTTCTGTCACAGGATTCTCTTCTTTATCCAGAATCATAAATACAGTTGATTGTATATGACTGAGCTTGTAACAGTTCTGGAGTCTACAGATGTTTATGCTCAGTGAAGTTATAAAATACAGGCCTGAAAGGGAGTTGCAGAAGTCATCTGGCCTTTCTAAAAGAGGATCAGATGCTATATATAGAATTACCAAGTTTTAAAAGATGTTACAAAATAGGAAGCTATACAGTATATAATACAAGAAATACTGGGCTCTGAAAAAGCCTAGTTCTAAATGACTTGAGCTTTACAGTATACTGGTCAATGCTTTGTAACTTCTATTTCATACATGTACATGAATACATACACCCACACAAATTACCCTCTCATAAGTACTGGGTTCACCATTGTACTAAGTCCCCAGCTGCTCATTAGAGAGTAACATGCAGCATTTGCTTTCCACCCTGCCTGTACCCCCCTCAAAAATCTGTCTCTGCTAGAGCTACTTCCCCATAGCTGGAAGAGCAGCTCCACAAATGAGCCTCTTCCTCCCCAGCTGAAGAAAGCTCTGAGAAAGATTATAGACCATAATTAAACCTGCTGTAAATTGCTGCAGGTCTATGACCAACACAGACATGGCTCTATCTTGTTGGAGTGCTTACTTGGAACCACTGGCTCCAGAAACACAAGCTTGGAGCCACCCTGATTATTCCCCGAGACAGGTGTCTGTATGAAGTTTGCATACATAAGCAGCTCACAGAACTGCTTTTCTATTTTTACCTGTTATCCTTAGTGACTCACAAAGCATCCCCAAGTTTACTTAACTTTGGAGTATCTACAGTGTGCTTTAGAAACTTTTGGATGTTTTCAAAACCTTATACAAAGATTTCCCTCTGAAGCACAGATGGTAGTTAACACACTGCAGTTTTTTAAACTTAGACAAAGAACAGTGTATGTTTCTACTCAAGAGTGTTTTCTACACCAGCATCCCTTAAATACCATGTAAAAATGTATTCAGTTTAACATTTGAGTTTATTGATTCTATCTGAGACACTGTATTTTAAGTTATATGTGGCTCTATTACAAGTCCTACAGTGGCCACAAAACCCACCAGTAAGTGTTACATTAGCCACTGTTGTACACACCAGCTTCATGCTTTACAGGACATCTATGTCCAACAGCACCAACTGGTGGAAAATAAATTAAAACTTAATTTTCCCCTTAATTCAAATAGCTAATAGTCAACAGTAGTCCAGTAGCAGGAATGAGAAGAGATTCTTAGGCACCAGGTTATTGCAGTAGTTTCAGGAAAGATTCTTCCTTAGGCCTGACTTTGGTGGGAGAAAGAGCATTCTTTGAAAGGCTTCTTTTTCTAGTTCAATTTAAGGCAATTTTGTCAGAGGTGAAAACAAAATAACTTGCAGGTCCCTCTAATGGGTTGTTTAAAATCTCGTCTCTTCCTTTCTACACTTGAAACACTACATCTTTATTCATAAGCAAATGTTTGAATAAAATAAGGATGACTCAATTGGTTGGGAGGGGAAGCAACAAGTAAACCACCCAAACAAAACTGACATGGGAACATGTAAATAATACTTTAGGTAAAAGCTATTTGCTTAAAGATGTCAATGTTTTTACTAATTTATTGCCAGGGCTAGTAAGAAATACTCTGGAGAAATAAAGTAAGCTTTTTCAGTCTCTTATAATCGCACCAAATTGACATCAGAGGTTCTCTTCTGTTGTTTTGTCAGTTGATTGTACTTGGATTTAATCTTTCAATTTAAGTATGGTGCTCTCTCTGGGGAGGAGTAGTAATAGGTAGGCTTGATGTTTCCCAGGACTTCATCTTCCCAGTTGGGGAGGCAGCAGAAGAAGAAAGCACAACCTATTACAACAACGGTGCTGGCCCAGCCAAAGCCATAGGCCCAGCTGAACATATTATCTCCTGTCAGTGGAATATCCTCCGTGAATTTCACTGGGTAAATGACCAAGCCTATGATCTGGAATGCAGCTAGAGAGAGAAAGAAAGAAAAGCAGGAATAAATGGCAATGAATAAAAAATACATTTCCCGCTAAGAAAAAGGGTACCTGGAGATAACTGCGTATCTTTAAGATACACAAGGACTGTCTTCAGTCCTACAATCAAATCTGCATTCTTACAGAGCTACGTGACTTTTGGCCAAGGCAGATTCCCACGCTTATCTGACTGAGGCAGCTACAGCCGACAGTGCCAGGTTGCTAAGGCACATACCTGCATGCTGTGACCGGCCCAGTCTTACAGCCAGGCACCGTGATTCCTGCAGGGCCAGTTACCTCCCACTTGTACCACAGCCCCATCTCTCCTTCTCCCCTCAGGAAGGTGGGAAGCACCCAGAATCGCTCAGCTCTTAAGTCTTAGTACATGACATGCAGGGTCAGAGGCATTGGTTGTCCCCATACATTGCTTTTAGGAAAGTGCTAACTAACAAAGGCCACTGGAACTTCCTTAAGCATTACCTTCCCAGAGCATAAATCAATCTTCCATTGTTCCCCATGAAAATGAATCATAAACCAGACAAAGACAGCTTATTTCATAGGGAGGCTTTTTTTCCGCTGATGCCCATCTTACATCTAATAACCTTATCTTTATGCCTTACCAACAACAAAGAGCAAGCCTCCAATTCCTCGCACAAAGTTGAAGCGGAGTATCTCAATCGAGAATGCGATGACTGCGAGGGCGAAACAGATGACCAGGATCACAAAGCCAACAAGGTATGTCGCAGCTGCTGCTCTCCCCCATCCTTGAAGGGAAAAAAAGAAAGACATTACACACAGCAGTGCACTGAACTGTAGGTCATAGCAGATCTTTGGTTTCCTTTAAGCACTTTTTGTTGAAATCCTTTAGTGTAAGAAGCATGCCCTATGGCAAAGGAACACTGGATGCCTTCAAAGCACGCAGCTGCAGAGCAGAGGCACACCATTGGTGAAGCAGCACAGAACTCCCTGGCTACTAACTTGTCTGGCTGAAAAGGGGAATACAGTGCACTGTGGTAGTGGAGGTAACACATCCAAACTCCGTATACAAATATGTAAGTGATCCACAGACATCTGAGCAGATAGGGTACACAATCACTGAGAATGTACTTTATCATTACTGTTCCTGTTCAACATAGAAGGTTACAAACCCCCTTCCATCCATGGGGAAGTAGGAGAGCAGACAAGAGCATACTACCACAGGAGAAAAGTTCTGGGAAATAATAGGGCTGTCAGCACACAGCTTCTTGCCTATTTGATGATGACAAGAATAATGCATGTGGAGCAAAATCAGTGTGACCAAAAAGACACAGGAGAAACAGGATCTGAATTAAAGTGGAACAGTCCTCTTTGAATCATTACTTTGACATTTAATGGGATGGGGTGGTGCAGATTCTTAGGATCAAGCAGCTGCAGGCTGGAGAGGCTCAGGCACAAAGTGAGTGGCCTTATCCCAGCAAAGCAGCACCAGCACCCAGAACTCACTCACCACAGGCCAGGGCCTGGGCAGTAAAGCTAAAAAAGCTAAGAAAACAGCCATCGACTCCCCTCCTGCAGTAACATGGGCTTGCATAAAGGTCCTCATTATGGCCATACCCTATCATCTTTAGGAACCAAGAAGGAGTTCAGCTGAGCCCCGTGCAAACAACAAACAAAGGTGTACCTGCCCTGGAGGCAGGATACCTGCCCACATGGGCTAAACCATAATGGCTAGTGCTTTGTTTTCCAGTCAGCTGTCATCACAGCTCTCTTCCCACATCTGCCTAACATGGGTTTCTACTTTCACACTTCCAGACAGAGGTAGGGCCAGATCCTGAGCTCCCTCTAACGTAGGAATAAAGAGAGCAGCAAGATCTAGGTCAGAACTTGTTCAACAAAAAAAAAACCAAAAACCAAAACCATCTCTTTCAGAACTGTCTGTTCCAACACAGCTGAAGCAGCTTTGGAGACACCCTGCTTTCAACACAGCCTCCGTTCCTTCTGCACAAAAACTAAGACGAGAAAGACTGTGCAACAGAGAACCTTTTCCTAAAGAGTTAAAATCCTCCACCTAAACTCACTCTACTAACTGCATAAAGGGGTAAAAACTAGTAATTTGAGGCAGAGAATGCAGTAAAACTATCTCAGACACTTCTACTACATACATAAATTCACTCTCTGAAAGCAAAGCACTGCTTTACAGCTATTTTCATCAGATCAGCCTGAACTAGTTTCTTTCTCCCTTATTCCAATAGCAAAAGTGAAATACAGCAGCCATCTGTCAGGCAGATCTCGGCCCCAAACCCCTAACCACCACTACTGCCACCTAAAGACAGTCCTGCTACCATAGAAACAGTAAGGAAAAGGGGTTTATATCCTCTCCCCCTTCTTGGAGCTACTTAAGACAGCAAAAACTTTTCAAATTAGTTTTCCTTCATCCAGTTGTGTATGTTTCATACCACTTCCCTAAGGAAGGGCTGCATTCTAAGACGGTAGGGAGGACACCAGATGAGCATTGGGAGATTAAAGCTATGTCAGCAGCCTGATAAAATCTTTTCATGCTAAATATTCTTTGACCTACCTAATGCACATACTGGATATTGTCTCCACAACATTATTTAATGGTAACTAATATAAAGAGCTGGAACACCTCTCCTATGAAGAAAGTCTGAGAGCATTGAGGTTGTTCAGTGTCAAGAAGAGAAGGCTGCTGAGAGACCTTATAGTAACCTTTCCATACTTAAAGGGGTCCTGTAAGAAATATGGGGACAGTCTTTTTAGCAAGGCCTGTTGCAAGAGGACAAGGGGTAACATTTTTAAACTGAAAGAGGATCAATACAGACAAGATATGAGGACAATTGTTTTACTGTGAGGATGGTGAAACACTGGAACAAGTGAGTCTTCTCTGGACTGGACTAGACAGACACCATCAAATGGTCAGCCTGCCACATGAGTACCAGTGGGAGTTAAAGGAATAGCAGAAAAAGCTCTGGATTTGTACATATACACAATACATGGGAAATCTCAAAAATATTAACTGGAAGTCTTTTAATAAGTGATCAATGGAAGAGGTTGGAGTGGGAGGCTGCACCCTTACCAAGCATAAGTTGGAGCCCTAGCCTGGTCCTTTCACACTCAAACTGTTGCTACCCCCACAAAGGGGGCAGCTTTCAGCAGAGAGGCTGCTGAAGGGGCTCCGAAATTGCAATTTTTCCAATGCAGAATCCTCCTCATCCCCATAGCTACCAAGTCAGGCTTTGCCAACTCATTTTCCTGCCAGAGCTCCTGATAGCTGACTGAGCCCCCCCAGGCACCCAGATCACCTGTCTCCATCTGCAAGATCATCTTACTACTGCTCCTGGCTGCTGTGAGGAGAGTACACTCTCACTGTTTGCTGTCTTAAGAGCTGGAGAGACCTGCACACACCCGGGGGACAGATGAGCCCTTGTTTCTAGCTGATCTGTGCTCAGAAGTACCTTGTAATCATGAGACATTTAGCCAGAATTTAAATTTTTCTTAAAAACAGAAAATTTTCAGGTCCCTTCAATTGGCAGAGATGTCTGTTTATGAAATCAAACAATAATGCTACAGTAATTTGGAGCTGCATAAATAGGAGAGCAGAAGAATAGGAGAGCAGAAAAGCAGAAGAATAGTTGGAGGTACTAACATTTCTGAGGTCGGCTTTGCCTTGAAAAGTCAAGTTCTTTGCATCTAATCAGCAGAAAAGTATTTATCAATTAGGTGGTGTTGCAAGAACATTTAAAAAGAAAAAACTAAACCAAACACCAACTGGCTAGGGGCTGAAGGTCTATAATTATTAGGAAGGATTAAGAGTTTTAATACATAGCTTGATTAATGATGACTATGAAAAGGAACTAAGATGCAAATAACTAGGAGGGGTCAGGATTACTTAAAGTCAATGATGAGCACCAGTAGTATGATGAAATAAAATTTAAAAAAAACCCAACAAACAAACAGCAAAAGAGCCTTAATGTTTGATGTATTTCCTGAATTTATTCAGCTATGACGCAGCCCCACCAGGGAGGAGATGGAAGCTTTACAGGGTAGGCTATTTAAACCTAGTTTTCCCTTTAGAAATTAATAGGAGGACTGGGAAAAGAGTCTAGCAGGAAGATGGATTGCTGCAGGATTTGAAGTATCAAGCCTCTCATCTTTGTTCACTTACTTCCAAAAGCAGAAGCTGTTCTGTTAGCTTGTGAATAACTGGAATCTTAGGCTAGAAGTTTGACATGATATGCATAGATGAGGCTCCTTTTTTCACTGTAGTTATAATACCTTCCTGTATATAAACAGTTGTAGCAATTCCTGTTCAGCTTTGAGAGCCCATTACACACAATGCCACAAAATACCTGTTTTTGTTGAGGAAACAAAGGAATAGTGGACTGTGAGCAATTAAGCACTGTTAGCAATATTTTCTTGCTCACATAATGTGTAAACTTCCATGGTAGCATGCCTGGTGAAGGGAAGCTATGTGCATACCCACAACAAGCACAGAACAGTCCAGAATTAAAGGTTTGCCAGGGAGGCTGGTTTGGAATTAATACTGGGAATCACTGCTGGTTTAGACTGCAGGAAAAGTAATTGCTATACTTCCAAACTATTAAATAAAAGCCCACTAGTACAAACTTCAGTTCAGCCACTTGGTTCTGCCAGGAGCTCAGAAGAGGCACAATTGCATAAATATCTAACTATCAATATCTCTGGGCTACTAGTAGAAGTGTGCCTGCCCAGGACCAGAGGAGCCCACTGGCCAGCCTTGCCTGATCACTAGGGTCTTTTACTGAGGATTTGCAGTAAGTGTTTTCCGGGTGTAGACAGGGCCACCAACTGCCACACCTCTGTCATTAACATTTTCTGAGTGCCTGCACTTGGCTGACACTGTAAACTAGAGTTATTTTGTCTCAAATACATCCTGGCGTTGTAACTCAGACAGAAGTGTGCCAGAAAAAAAGGCATACTGAAAAGATAAGCATAAATGGAACACTCCTCTTATTTACCTGGCCTCTAAATGAAGTCGACACACTCAATTTCACCAGTAACCTGTGGTACCAAAGTCCATGACTTTAGGGACAGAGGTACAGTGGCACAGGCACAATGAAACATGATTCACAAAGGCTGGGCTCCTACTTTCAGGTTCCAATTTGTATTCCCCCCCCCCCTTTTTTTTTTCCAGCACTGACTGAGAATCCAGGTTAATGCTTCCTTTTTTTTCCAAGTCGGCCGTTGTGTACTTAATGAATACTAACTGGCTATTAGGAATATAGGAAAGAGTTAACCTCCATGGCATCACCTTTACTGCACACATACACACCCATGTTTTATTGTGATAATTCAAAGCACAGTCGCTGAGAGCAGCCATTCAGAACTGGGAGGACACAGCCCCCACAAATACTGCTCCTAAACTTACAGCCTCATCACTACAAAGACAACCACCCTCTCCAAGTAACCACACTGCAAACAATCCTTGTCATATCCGATAGCTCAGATATATTTTAAATGCACACTCAACAGTTTAACCCTTCAATAGTCCAGACTAAGTCATCCTCAGTCATATTATAATGCAGTACAATAGCTCTGCGTTGCAACATTTTGATAATAGGCAAATGCTGCCAGCCAGGTACTTCCCAGACACAAACCAGTATAGAGCTCTTCACAAAGTCCCTACCCCACCTCCCTAACAAATGACATCCTGCTCTTTTTGCCTTTCCACTTCTTCCTTCTTAAACAGCATTTGCAAATGTGCATTAAGATTCAACGCAGTTTAGGAGGGACTCCTAGTTGCAAATCTTTGTCTGTTCTTGCCACTCTTTCTCCATTTAAAATAAGTGAATTGGCTGCTTTTCCTTTTCTTACTACACATGCTGCAGCTCAATTTATAAACTGTTTAATGGAGCTTTCTATTAATGGGGATCCAACTCTTAAGTTTCATTAGGAGACGTGCAGGATGGTTAGTGCATAGTGCTTATTGTATGCAAAACACAAGTTATGCATATCAATTAGTTAACTTTTGTTTTCCTGCAGCAGCACTGTAAATGCCTGCTAGGCATTTTTTCCTTTGTAAATGCCCTCACTTATTTCGAGCCTAATTGCATTAGCATAGAAAAAAAAAGGAAGCAAAATAAATCAAACCTGAACTCATATGTTACATCCTGTCCCTAGATCTAAGTGGCATTTGAGTAGACAGTGGCATTGATGTCATGAAAATTAGAGAAGAGGCAAAGTCAAGTTGGTATAAATAAGTCAAGAATTTAAATAAGTTTTGATTTAAATAAGCCAAGGCATAAATAAGCACAATCAAGGATGCCAGCCTTCTGACAGCTTTTTAACTAGAAAAAAAAAAACCGGCAGAACCTTGCTTTTGCCCCGTAACACTCAGGGCTGACAAAAAAACCCACACCCATCAGTACTCGAGGACATGAAAAGCAGTGTTACTACAGGAGAGAGCAAATCTCAGCAGCTCTACTAGATCAGCACTTCTTCCCCGTGCAATGCAAATTTAAGCAACTCTGCACTAGGTTTTTCTCCCGCCTCCGCCTAATGGGAGAGACGGATATTTTTGTGAAACTAGTCATATTTCTTCTACCTACAGTAAAACCTGCTGTCATCACCTGGCTGAGAAACGAAGCCACTGTTCTCACAATATATCCAGGATTTAGCTTATGTATGAGTGTTTCAATGAAAAGCTTCTGGAAGTCAGCCCGTTGTGCTCGGGCAGCAAGGGATCTACGCAGTCCTGGCTCTCCCAGCTGAAACACACCCTTCAAGCTTCCCAGTCTCCAAAGCACCCTCATCCAGGATCTTAAGGTGGACCTGCTTATTTGTCCAGAAATAGTTTGTTTGAAGGAAAAACAGATGTAATCAGACCCACTTGTTCTAACAAAAAAAGTCCCCCCAAAACCGGGAGCATGCAGTAAGAATGTTAGACTGGCAATGCCAGATACAGAAGCTCAGCAAATTAAAACAGACACAATTATGTCCCATTTCAGTCCCCAGTGCAATAGAGAGGTATAAAGAGGAAACAGCACCTCTTTCTCCTGCATGCAAACCCATATCAGGCCATTTTAAGCTGCAGGTCAGGAGGCATCTTAACAGCCTCATTCCCTTGGCCAGGAAGGCAAGGTTAAATTAAGGCGCTCTCTCCCTTCGGCAGGCCAGGAGAAGACCATTTTACTGTAGTCCAGGTGTGGTCCTGCATAGGACACCCTGCATGAAGGTTTCCGTGCTCACCATGCAACCAGACAGGTCACTGGCACACGACGGGCAAGCTGGCTGTTGCCAGGCGAGACTGCTGGGACCACAATCTTCAGATAGTTGAGAGAAAGCAAACTGAAGAAAGGGCTAGTGGTCAGTTGGCGCTCTTACTTTGGTTGTAAAATAACTTTTAAAAAAAAATCCAAAACAAAACACAACACTAACACACTAACTTCTCAGTGCTGTTCTGATAGAAAAGATAGCTCTGAAGCAGTATTTATCTGTATTTATTCGCGGGTTTAAGCCCTAAACCAGCATTAGTACTGGCTCTGCAAGGGAAAGTCCATCCCAGCAAGCAGCTGCTCCGCAGCAGAGTTGGGGAGACGGTTCACGGCGTTAGCACCCACCGCTTTCCAGCCACTGCCCCCGGGTCCCTCGGGGGGCTCCTCACTCACCGTAGTCCATGAGGGATTCGCAGCTCCAGTTGAGGTCCCCGTCGGCCCGCGTGCAGCTTTCCCACAGCGACGCTTGCTGCACGTAGGGTTCCGATTCGGACTCCAGCCAGCCCCTGCCCGCCAGGGCGATGATGCCCATGATGATGGCCAGCCCCAGCAACAGGGGCAGGAGCCACCGGCACCTCCAGCAGGCGAGGCCGCACACCACCATCCTGCCCGGCCGGCGGGGCACCCAGGGAGCCCGGGCGTCACGGGTGGCTGATGTGAGGTGTGCCGGGGACGCTCCACCGGGACGAGAGGCTGCGTGCGTGTCGGGCCGAGCCGGTTTTTAAGGCGCCGGGGGAGGAGGGAGTCCCACCCACATTCCTCTGACTAAGCCCGGCAGCGGCGGCGGCCCCGACCGGTGGGGCCGGCGGAGAGGAGAGGAGAGCAGGGCAGGGAGAGCGGGGCTGGGCCCCGCTCCTCTCCCTGTCCCGTCTCCCTGCCACTCCCGCGAACTCCCCCAACCTTTCACTCGTCCTCCCCAGATTCAGCCTCGCACTTTAACTCCTTGCTGGCTGCCACTTTCCCGCGTCCGGACCCGCTTCTATGTCGTGCTCCCGCCATCGCAAAATGTAACCATAGCAAAAACTTTCCGGTTCTCGACAGGTTTCACAAGCCCTGCCCTCCTCCCGAATGTTGAAACTCATCTTTCTCTACTCTCTTCACTAGCATTACCCAACATTGATAATACTAAGACGTTAGCCACTTCTGGTACCAAAAGCTTGCAAAAAGTTGCTTTTCAGTTGAAATGACCAACTTACTGCCCAGTCTTTGGACACTTTTCATGCAAACAGGAAGAAGAAAGAAGGGTGCTATGTGAGGTTGGAAATGTGACAAGGTATCCATCACTTGTCTGGCATCAAGCTCAGCATTAAATAAATGCGTGTTTCCTAATAGCCATCTAACGAGTGCTTGATTGCAATTGTGCTCTGGCTTCCAAGCAGGCTGTGTAGGGCACAGTCCAGGAGTGGCACTCAGGACCCATACACCCCTATCTTTCCCCATCCCTTGTCTGGAAACGCACCCCAGAGATGACCAAAATTAACATGACGTGGTGTGAATGAATACCCAAAATTTTGGTCATGGGAGAAAGACTTCTCCACAATATGTTCTACACACATCCCATCACATCATTCCATTGTCCAGCACCAATGCAAACTCTCATTGTTTTGAGCAGACACACACCTATCACAGGACTACGGGTGCATGCATTTTGGGCACGTAACTCACATGCATTTGGTTGAGTCTTGGATCAGCTTCAAGGCCTTAGCAAAAAGATCAGTAGGAGGACAAACCTTTGAGGTCCAAAGGGCTGAAAAAGAATACTGGGTAGGAGGGGTTTACATGGGTTTCATGGAGGATGAGAGCATATGAGTTCTCATTGGACTGCATCAAATGGGATTTTGTCACAGCTGTATTAAACGATCAAACTTTGCCCAATGTCAGTTCCTCAGAAGATACTCAGGGAGGTGTCCTATGAGGAGGGATGGTCAACATCACTTGAGTACCAATTGCTGTCAAATGTTAAGGAATGGATTGTGACGCTGAAATCAGAACAATAAGGTTATATCACCATAGCAAGTTGCAAAAATCTCAGGCAGGTTACCTCAAACCATTGAGAGTTTTGCCAGCCCTCTCAACATCCTTCTCAAAGTTCCCAGCAGAAAGATCTAGAAAGATGCTCTATGTGTCTAGAAAGTATGTACTTGTATGTATTTGTTAATATAATGTGAGTGAAAAATGGGATTGTGAGAAATATGAGTTCTACCAATAATAAGTAAAGTAGCTTTAAAAGATTATTTGCATATTTGTTGCATAGTATGTGGCTTTTCAAAGAATGCAAATGAAAAGCTATAGCTAGCAATTATTGTAACATTTCCTGAAAACTGAAGAGTGTATTTTTAAGTCGATGCTTTCAAGAATTTCCATGTTTGAATACTGTTGAAGGACTGCTTGCCATTTAACTGTCTCAAGGGCTTTTACTGGCAAGCACATATTGACTGGCAAACTAATGAAGGGCTAGTTTTAAGATCTAATCTATCTTCAAATCACCTCTCTGGAAAAATTAACATCCTTCATATTCCTGCATAGTAAATTGTATTGTGACAAAACTTCAATTTACTGTTTAATTATAGACACACACATACATACTTTTACACAAATACCTTTTATTTATAACTCTCTTTCAGCCTTCAGTTCCTGCCACTGTTTCCTTACAATATCAATTCAAATCCTATCTACATTTATATTATTCTTGCAGCCTTGATTACAACTTTATCCTTCTGAAATCTGAATCATTTGTACCACACTAAACCAAAATAATCTTCCTCCTTTATTCCTGATGGTCATCCTCACTGTTCAGATTTCATTCCAAATTCATAATAAAAAAGAGCTGTAAATAAATTTTGCCTGAACTACTTGCAAGTACAATTCATCAGCACACAATTTTTTTGTAGAAGAGAATTAAGGTCAGAACTGCATACCATGGTAATGTCTTTTTTGTCGTAACAGGACTTCACTGGAGGGGCATGGCAATAAGCACCGAGGGCAGCCTCCAAGCCCACCTCTGGCATTAGGAGCTCTCATGGCCTACCCTTTTGCACCCAGTAGCCCCATGAAGAGAGAAACACAATTTTCTCTCTCTTTGAACACCTGGCTTAAAGCATCTGGGAAATCTAGCTGAAATCAAAAGATGACATATCAAAGATTTCATTCTGTGTGATCTAGAACCCACAACACAGTCAATGAAGTTATCAGTCCTCAGTTCCAGTGTTACTTGGATTTAGTAGTGAGGAAATGTAGCAAACTAATAAACCATGCCTCCTGCAGCAGAATAAGCAACTCCAGCAGCATATGTAGTTTTTCTCAGCTCCAGGCTGTGTAGCCTGCATCTCCACAGAGACCAGATGGTATTAGTCAGCTCTTTGGGGCTGTAACAATACACGCATGAAAAAACACATAGTGTTATGATCATGAGGATAAGATGCCCTAATGCTGAACAACATAAGCTGGAGGTTTGTTTTACTGAACAATCAAAAAAAGCCTGAATCTATCTGGGCATTCTGGATCAAGCTGCTCTGTCAAAAGTACATTATTGTCAGCTATGAACACAACTATGAGTTCTGTAGTAATTATGAAAATCTAGACCCTTTTCTCAGATTTTTCTTTTACCATGAAAAAAAGGAATCATAAGCTTCTTTCACCACCACTATCCTTACCTTTAATTATTATGTAAATAATCAGATAATTTCATAATCTTTGGGGCTTTATAGCAATATTTTATGGTCTAGGGGTGAACTTGTAGAGTAGGGTTAGTGGTTGGACACGATGATCCCAAGGGTCTTTTCCAACCTAAATGATTCTGTGATTCTGTGATTCTGTGATTTTTTCTCTGCAGCATAAAGAGGGATATGGCCCTTGAGTAGACAGAGCTTTACGAGGAGTAAATAATTTACCGCTGCTGGCAATCATTCACCCATCTATCACAGAAAACCAAGTGGCACCCAGTGAAGGTCAGGGATCAGCTCCAGGCCAGATGGGCAGGGCTAGGCTATCACTGGAACAGCTTTGAAATGGTGAGAATCCACAGGCTGCTTCCCAAGAGTGCATGTTACTGGGGGATGTGGTGTGTAGCACAGTGCCAAGGGCATCCCTCTGTCCTGCAGCAGGCAGCTATGGGGCAGGGCAGGTGGTGCCTTCAGGCTGGGGTTCCTTTCCTCTTTACATTTAATCTGAACATATTTTTCTAGCCTGTTTACCTCTTAGCTAAAACCATTAGGAGATAAAAACAATGTCCACAGACTGAATACCTGTCGTAAATCAATTCATTTTATAATTCATGGGTGTTATCCTTCAGCTGCATCTTATGCTCACTTTCCTCCATGTCCAAGTGTCCTAATTCCACTTAATCTCTCTTCAGGCATCACAGCCGTAACACCTAATTAGCATCACCAAAACAAGGTAGTCATTCAACCCATAAAACAGGATAGGGATGGGAGGTACTTCGTATAACCCACAACAACCACTCCAGCAGTATTTCCAGAGCAAACTTCAATTTCCCCGTGTGTGCTGAAAAGCTGCCAATATATGAATTTAAAAGAAAGCAATTTTTCTGACCGCCTCTGGTCAGTAGCCCTTGGTTGAACTCAGCTTACTTTAGAGACTCATCTGGGGCTGGCACAGCTGAAATAAGCTGTCTCTGTGCAATTGATGTGCTGTTGAGCCTACTTCAAAAGCCCTGTGAAAATACTCGGACATCAGCACTGCCCACAGAGGTGTGACTAACCCTTCCTCATTTTGGCAAGAGACACTCCATTGGCCTGAGATGACCTAAAATCTTAGAAATAAAAGGATGGTAAAGAGCCCTCCTCCTTCTGTGCACACTGTGCCTATGATTACCATCCAGATAGTCATCAAGGTGCATATCAGCTCACTACTCAGCAACTCCAGTTTTCTACACTTAGATTGTGCAAGGTCTCTCTACTGTGCTGGGATTGCACTGGATGAAATCCTTCCTCTGTCAAAGGAAATGGCAGAATCTCCGGGGACTGGGATTTTACCCCAGAGCTCTCCAGAGTCCTCAGACTAGCTTAGTTCATGCCCACATAGCAGCCAAGGTCTATAGACGATTAAGGTCTACTGACTTGTTGCTGTAAAGGAGGAAAACTCCTTTACCTCATTCTCTCATTTGCATTTTCAAAATGTGAAAAAGGAAAGCAACAAATAAAGAACTGTGTCATCTTTGACCTCCATACTAATTTTGGTTTTGTCCATAAGACCTTTTCCAAGGCTGCAAGCTGGTCATCTTCATGCATGATGTTGAAGAGTGGTAACAAAGTGCTAGCAGTCACCTGGTTGACACTGAAACTATTCATGCAGGAACGGGAACTTGGTACAGCACGTGAACGTTATTTCCTACAGTCACTAATATTTCTTTTTGAACCACCCCTCCAAGAAAACCCAAGGTATAGTGTATACTTATGCATGAGGGTTTCACCAATTTTAGCTTCGTTTCCTTTTAACATCGGTTTCCATTTACTCAGAAATACAGGGAAGACTTAGTAATTCTTACAGAGCAGCATGCTTGTGTTTATTCCAAATTGTGTATTCACAACAAATAAGTTGAGAGAAGATGTGTTGGAAAATACCATACTTGTGCAATGTCAGATACCGAGCTGGAAATACAATCATTGTAACTCTGATCTGCAGGGATGCTGTTATTTTTTCATGCCGTTCTGAGGAGGTGTGTCAGCTTTGAACCTCTGCTTGAGAGCGAGACTTCTCCTATGCCTACGCTACTTTAAAGAAGCGCATGTGATGCCTGTATACTCGCTTCCATATTTGCTGCTGACATGAGGCAGCCTGGAGCAGGGGGGTCCCCGCAGCAGGTTTGGGGGTGCAGCGGGGGTGGCAGTGACAAGCCCGCACCAGCAGGGGGCAGGAAACACCTCCCGCAAGCTTGGGACGAGATCCGGGGTGGGCAGGGCGAGCAAGTAGGGGGCTCTCGCCAGTAGCCCCCCCCGCCTTGCAAAGGGGCTTCTCCTTGTCCCGGGACACTCAGCCTGGCGCGGTGAAGCCTCCGCCCCCGGCGGAGCCCTTTCATGGGCATAAAGTCAACTTCTTCCTGCTCCTGGAGCAACGGGATGTTTAGGTTGCTTAACTCTTCCTGAAACTGCAGGCTGGGAACCCAAAGTGGAATTACTGTCACTCAGCTGGTTTAGGCTGAAGGTAAAGTGCAATGTCTGGTTGTCTCCCTTCTAACGATGAAGAGTCTCACCCCATCTATGGGCTTAGCTCCTGTCCGTGCAACAACACCACAGACTTGTATAAGGCAGAACCTAATGCCTTTATGCCTTCCAGTGGGAGTTCGGCACTGCCTTCCATCCGTGGGTACGAGTTCATTTAGGAAGCTGGGTGTTGCGGTCCTGCTGTCCATTCCTAGCACTGAAATTATATATATAATGATAAAAATAATTATTATTTTTTATATTTATATCTATATCTATCAGTGATCTAGATGAGGGGATCAAGGGCAGACTCAGCAAATTTGTAGATGACACTAAGCTAGGTGGATGTGATGATCTACTTGAAGGTAGGGAAGGTCTACAGAGAGATCCAGACAGGCTAGATCAATGGGGCAAGGCCAATAGGATGAGATTCAACAAGATCAATTGCTAGGCCCTGCGCTTGGGTCACAACAACTCCATGCAACACTACAGGCTTGGGAAAGAGTGTCTGGAAAGATGCCCAGTGGAAAAGGACCTGGGGGTTCTGGTTGACAGCCAGCTGAATATGACCCAGCAGCGTGCCCAGGTGGCCATGAAGACAAATGGCATCCTGGCTTATGTCAGAAATAGTGTGTCAAACAAGACTAAGGAAGTGATTGCATCTCTGTACTCAGCACTGGTGAGGCCACATTGTGAGTCCTGTGTTCAGTTTTGGGCCGCTCACCACAAGAAGGGCATTGAGGTGTTTGAATGTGTCCAAAGAAGGGCAACAAAGCTGTTGAAGAGTCTAGAGAACAAGTTTTACAAGTATCGGCTGAGGGAACTGGGGTTTAGCTTAGAAAAAAGGAGGCTGAGTTTCTGACTCTTTAAAGCTACCTAAAAGGAGGTTGTAGTGAGGTGGGGGTTGGTCTGTTCTCCCATATAGCAAGCGATAGGACAAGAGGAAACAGCCTCAAGTTGAGCCAGGGGAAGTTTAGATTGGATATTAAGAAAAATTTCTTCCCCAAGAGGGTTGTCAGGTGCTGGAACAGGCTGCCCAGGGATGTGATGGAGTCACCATCCTTGGAGCTATTTAAAAGCTGCGTAGATGTGGTGCTTAGTGACATGGTATAGTAGTGACCTGGCAGTGCTGGTTTAACAGTTGTACTTGATCTTGAAGGTCTCTTCCAACCAGAACGATTTGATTATTCTATGATTTTTCTATGGAGATATACATATATTATTTGATATTTTTGAGGAAAGAGTCAAATCTATAAAGTGTTTTTCATTCAAATATCTTCAGGAAAAGCTGTCTTGATAGATATAAAGAAGCTTTCCCTTCCACCAATATTTGCATTTGCCTGCATTAATCCATATTTCCTGTCTCAATTCCTCCTTACCCTCTGTAAAGCCATACACATCTCAAACCTGACCACATAGAATTGTAGAAAACCATCACCTTTTTTGTTCTTTCCAGCCTCAGCACAGATAGGTCTTGTAAAATGATGCCTTGGTTCCCAGCAGCGGCATCGGGAGCTTTGGGGATAAATTTAATCTCCATGTGCACAGCCAGAAGCTGACAGGGTATATTTAATTGCACAGCTCCACATTAAAGACCCTGTTTAGCTTTTATAAATGACTCACTCATCAGCTCAGCCCACCAAGGCCTGATTTCTAAGAGACAGTCTGGTCTTTAAGTACTTAAATGAGGGATCACAACACCAAATTAGCAGCATGTGTGAATGTGACACTAGATTCACACAGCATGCATGAACGTCAATACATTGAGTCATTATTTCCAGGGTCAAACTGGGGGGAGCTGCTTCTGTGATCTCTCCCAAGCCTTGTTACAGCAGGAGCTGCCTCTGTGTTCCTCCCTGGCAATGACCCACTTTGCTCTATTATTATGAAAAGCAATAGTTATTAATAAATACTTATAAATACTTACGATGCTGAGTCTTCTCTCTCACAGTGCTGGACAGATAGGAGAAATTTCCATCTATTTGTCTTGCTGCAAAAGACTTACCTTCTTCAAATCAGCTCGATCACACTTACAGGGCTAGCTTAAAAGCACATCTTTCTTGAGCACCTTGCTATAGTAGACAGAGTTGAGTGCACAAAGATGAAAGAGGACTTCGCAAAAAGTACTGTCTGTAAATACCTAAAAAAATGGGAGAAAAAAACAATTTTCAAACTACACACACAAGCAGAGTTAACACAATCATGCATGACCAAAAGTAAGTGTTGGGAGCAGTAGGAAATAGCGGGGAGATGAAGGAGGGAGGACTGGGAAACACTGTGCTTGGGGGGAGAAGTTTCAATTTTGTCAAGGGTGCTGCAGGGAAGTGTTGCTTCAGCTCATGAAGTGTGACAGTATCTACCCATTTCCCTCAAGTGTTGGTGAGCTTATTCTGTATACACTTTTGTGCTTTAAAGTAGTAAATACTGAGATGGAAGCATTGGATTCATGTAGAAAAGAGTGGAGATGAGGGATTTAGTTTAAACACTATCACCAATAACAAGTAAGCACTGAAGATATGTGCTTATGCAGGAAGAGAGGAATGGTAGGCAGGGGAAAACTAGCCTCATCATTTTGCTCCTCTCTTTCTAGTTTACACATCAAACAGTAGATAGCAATTAAATTGAAACATAACCTGTGGTATAGTGTGATCAGTTGGAAAAGTGAGACCACGGGAGACTTCGGTTGATCACACAATAACAGATGGGGTAATAAAACCTGGGACAATAAGGAATATTTGCAGAACAAATGAAAGATCAACTTCCCTTCTGGTGCAGAGGCAAGAAAATAGGCAAGTGTTAAAGAACAATCTAAAAGGCAAATTGATGAGGGAAAGAACATATGGCAAAGATAGAAACTGTTAAATACACACAGAGGAAAATGTATGTTTTTAAACCATCTTTACAGCATGACTGTTTCTAGTCTTCATGTGCTTTTTTTTTTTTTCTGACCAACATTTCTGAAGAAATAATTCCTTGGATCCCTGTAGTACAGAACATGAAGAAATTAGGTCCAAAATATAGGTTCAACATAGCAGGCAGAAGAAAGAGAAAATGAGAATTTAGCACAGCTGATCTGAATAAAAAATGCTACCAAGATCTTTTTTCCCATCCATACTGTTGTAAAGGCAATTATGACATATAATTAGACACAGGATGGGCACTGGCTCTGTTTAGGGAATTGTCGTTTTCAGGGCAGTATCTGAAGAGTGTTCAGTGTATTTCATCATTCTGCTGGAAAAAGAAGAAACACAATAAACATTGCAGGCATCAGTAAACTACTTGAACACTGGAATCTCTTGCAACTGTTCAGTTTACTGACACAGTCTGCTGCAGGGCCAGAGAAGCCTGGTGGGTGAGATGCAGTGACCGTGCAGACAGCCAGCCTACAAGGGCAGCTCCAGATACAGCCAGAGCTTGCTTACTCTCAGGGAGACATGCAGGACCTCATGTGCCTCACATCTCAGCAGCCCCAAATGGTCTTCAGCTTCTGGGTGAGGCAGATATGAGGAAAGGCACCCAGATCAGTGCTCACCACCATCCCCACCATCCCCAGCTCGGTGCATCCAGAGCAGCATGGATGCAGTCAGTGGTTCTCATTCAGCAGCTCCAGGACCCATCTGTGAGTTCATTGCGGACTCAGCACTGAGCAGCCCAGCTCCTAACATAGGCAGGAAGGCTGTCTTTAAACAGATGCTGAAACTACAGATTTTACTGAGAACATCATCAAGCCTTCTTGTTCCCTCACTCCATGCCCAGCTCTTAGCTAGGAAGGTCCCACTGAGTTCACTGGGACTGTCCTAGATTTAAAAGAAAGACCTACCAGCTACCTGCCAGTTGCAGGGGCGACAGGACTGTGGCTCATGCATGGGCACTGGCCATTTGTTTAGTGGGATAAGCAGCAAAGATGTATAAACCCTCCCTGGGCCCCAGAACTGCATCTAGCCTTGTGCAATTCTTTGCAAGATCAAAAGCACAGTTAAACAGAATTGAGATCAAAATCCTGGATTTAGAAGTAACACCTTTTTTTTCTTACGGTAGTTTGAAAAAGACAAATGTAAGAAAATGAAACAAAGAAGTCCCTCCCTATCCCTACCTACAGCCCCATTAGAATACATCATAGTGAATCTTGTCATTCATGGTAAGATGAGACCAACAACAGGAAGACTACAGCAACTCTGATGTTTATCACCTGGGCTACACTGCAGACCAGTGTGAGCTGTATTCTCAACAGAGCTTTATTTGGTTTATGACTCATGCAGAGCCCTGCTTTTCTGCTTCTCTCTCACCTGCTCTGACAAACAAGAGAGTTATAGATCACAGAATCATAGAACAGTTTGGATCGGAAGGGACCTTAAAGATCACCTAGTTCCGACCTCCCTGAGATGGACAAAGATACCTTCCACTAGACCAAGCTGCTCAAAGCCAAGTCCAGCCTGGCCTTGTTACATACAGGCAAATAAATAAATATCTATTATTACTAGCCAGAATTCAAAAAGGAAATTTAATATGCTGATACATCTCCTGCATGCAGGTACATCTGGATCTTGAATCCAGCACCATACTTGTGCAATGACTTATGTTTTGCACCGTCCCACTCTGAAGCCTCAGTTGAAGCTCTCTAGTTTCAGGCTGTCTTCTAATTTATGATCATTTACCTGTAGCAGTAGGACAGCAATGAAGGGAGGTTTCTGAGGACTCCACAACCAGGGAAGAGAAGGTGGAGAGGTTGGGAGGGAGAGATGAAAAGGTCAGAGAATGCAAGCAGCAGGGTAATGCAGAAGCAAGTCTGGGCAGTAGGTAAGAGTTTGATGGCAGTGGCTCTGTCACCCTGTTTAAGATCTTTCCAACCATGCAGGTAGAGTTTGGGGTTTATTGGTAAGGGTTTCACTTTTATTTTTTTTAAGGATGGACATGTCTATGTGTTTCAGCACAGTTAAAAGTAACCAGATGGAATTTACAAGAATGAGTCAGAGTTTATCTAAGGATGGTGGAGAGTCCTCTTCACCCTACTCACAGTATCAAAGCTGAGCCTGAAGAGATTTCAGAAGCTGAACTTATGGGCCTGAAGTGAATTAACATAGGAGAAATCCACACATCCAGATAGGAGAGGATATGTGCTCTATGAGCCTGCTTTGTCTACACTGTGTTTCGTCTTTTTGCTGGCTTTACAAAGGAGCAAAATCTTGACATAAAATCGTAAACTCCTGACAACCTGAAATTACAGACTGCCTTTATAAAGGCCACCAAAAAAAAAAAAAAAAAGAGGACCTTTGTGTCTGTTTTCAGATAGCTAGAACAACCAGAATTTAAACAGTACATAACACCAGTGTTTATGTATGACACATTAGGATATAATCAGGATGCACAGCCAAGTGAGTTAATCTTCTATGAAGTTAATTGTACTGGGAACCCATTAAAAAGCTGCTATAAATTCTTTTTTTTTGGCTGAACTACAAAAAAAAGCACCTCAAAACATAGCAACAGCTTTCCAGTTTCTTGAGTGTTAGGCTTATGGGCTCATCTTTCTGAAACACTTAGTGGTTTCCTCTCCTCCAGTCATTTTATGACGGGATTGTATTTGGGGGTTGGAAGTGGAGGAGATTTTTTTTTGGTGTGCTAATGCTGCAACAGTGAAGCTCTTCCCTCAGGCTGGTTTTAATTTGTGGACATCTGAAACATTTGAGATCAGATTGCACACTGGCAAGTAGGACAATGACATTGCTGTAATGAGCTGGAGACTAATTTATAGGCTTTGCAGATGTGAGTGCATTAGTATGCAAACCATGAGCAGCCCCTGTCTATAAATAAAATAACTTACCTTGCCAAGAGATGGCTGTCCCAAAAATATAATGAGTATTATAAATTATAGGCAGATTTCAGATTTCAGCTTCCTTTGTATTCTTGCTCCTTTGTATTCTTGCATTTAAAAATAAAACGTATAACACAATACATGGCACAGGTGGTTATATCTTTTGCTGCCCAGTGTTATTAGTACCTTTTGCCAACAGTCACTCCTTCATGTTTTAGAAAAAGGGCTATTTAGGATTGTCAGCAACTTTGAATAATACATTACTAGATGGTAGTACTCTGAAAAGCAAGGATCAGCTGTGGTGAATGCACTGAACTGTGGCTTGGGAGTTTTCCGTTCACAGCTCTGCTCAGACATAGCTTTTCCTCAGACTTTTTGTATGACCTTGGGCAAATCATTTAAGCAGTCCATGTCATCATGTCTTTATCTAAGAAATAAGAAAAGTTGAAGTTTGTCTTACCTGTGATTTCAGTTTAGTGTTTTGGGACAAAGCCTGTCTTTACTGCTATCAATAGAGGGCTGTATATGTCGGCACATGCTGGACAATCCTGACAGCAGAATTAGCTTCTGAAGTTACAACTTCAGAAGATATATAGGAATAAGCTCAAATACTATGTGAGCAAAAATCTAAGGAATTATTTTTTGTTTTGAACTTGATGAGAAGAACTTACTGAGACTGCACTTACCGATGTGATTGGCTTCATCAAGACATGAACACATGCAGTGCATGTTTCTGTGACTTTGCCAGCTTCCTGCCACTCCCTGCTTATCCAAAACACCTTTTAACGATGGAAGAGCAGAAGCAGCAAAACAGGAATTCCTACAAGTTTTGTGAAAACACATTGCCTTGTGGAGTAAAGAATCCCCAAGAAATCACTTTCCTCCCCTAAAGGAGAAGCTTTACAGTGAGCTCAGAGAGAACCTCACAACTGCTAATTTTTGCTGCTCATATTGCTACTCATTTCTTCCCAAAGTCATATTTTTTTGAAGTTCATTGCAGTGGAAGAAAAATCCTCCTGAAAGTGAAATAGACCTGCTGGAGAGAAGGCTTACTGACAGCTTCACTTATTTTATGGACATATTACATCAGGCTAAGTCTTTGCCATCTGCTCTGCCCCTGATTGTAAATGGAAAAAAAAAAAAACCCTAACCAAACAAAAAGAACAAATCACAAGAACATCAAGGAGATAAAAGTGATTTAACTGCCTCTATATGATCTGCCAACAACGGAGCTTGCGCTGAAGATGTTCTTTCTCATGATTCAGACACAAATCACAAGGAAAATGGTTCACACACAACACAGTAAATTTCCTGCTGAGCTGGAGTTTTCTTGAAGCAAACCTGACTTCACAAGAGGATTCAACTGTACTTAGATGAAATTATACCAACTTTATGTAAAGACTATCCTTAAATATTTTTTATATTTTTTGCAGCTCAGGCAGTAAAGCACAATGGGAAGTAAATTATTTAAGGGATAATGGTCATGGCTGAGGAATGTGTGAGGCAATAAACAGCTTTTGTAGGTAACTAAACACCACAGCAAGGCTGTGAGGTATCTGAGAAGCACAGAAGGCACTAATTCAAAATATATCCCAGTGCCATGTTCAACAAGGAAGAAGTTAAACAAACACGAATGTGAAGATTTTTTTCTGGCCGTGTGATAATTTGGAAAATCTCTTTAGCTGGTTTGCTAGAGAACAACCATCAGAAAGCACTGAGTAGATTAATGGGGCAAATAATTAGGAGACAGAAAAAAAGTGATGAGATTCAGCATGTGGAGGTGTCAATAAAAATCCATCCTCCTTGGGAAGCTTACGTTTTGCACTCCCTGATAAATCCTTGTATCGACATGCAGGTTGTTATATGGTATTCTGCATGCATTGTTAAGCATAAAGGCAGAAGACTTGAACCATCCATACAACGTATCGTAAATCACTGTAATGCCCTTTTAAGAGTTGTCCCTTAAGAAATGAAATTATAATCTAATGTGTTATATTCATCTATGGAATGCAAATTACCCTAGAACTGGGTTCATTGTGAGCATGATGGGGGAAGATCATGAAAGAAAGTATTAACAAGCAGTATATCTATTCCTTTAATTTCTCTTTAAGTTAATTAAGTTACTAAAATTTAATTAGTATCCAGACATTTGATTTTCTCTTTGGATTATGAAACTAGAGACTCTAAACTGGGGTGTAAATATATATGCTTCAGCATAAAACATATACAGGCCTATCTCTTCTGCTGGTGTAACTCTACTGAACCATCTTCTGTGACATTGAAGGACCTGTGTCAGCTCACAGTCTTGCAAATACCCACAGTGGCTAACCTCTATTTACAGACACAACCTTTGAGAATGAAGGCAGAGAATACAGGAATTGCTGCTGTCCTCCTCAGAGGGTAGAGTGCATGCACATACAGTGAGGCATCTGGCAACTGCATGAAATACGTGAGGTATATTAACTTGTGTTACTGGGAAGGACTGTGGTAGCTACAGGACTTGCTTTCACTTCTGAAAGGAAATCCTATAGCAGTGATTGACCCTTGCTGCAGTAAGGTGAGTCTTCATTCAGTGGCCAGTAACAGTAAATTAGTTTACATTTTGCACAAGGCTGAGCAGAAACAAATTGAACTTCAAAGCTTAATTTAAAAAAAAAAACAAACAAAACCAAAACCAAACAACAAACCCAATTATTTCTATTTCATATATTTTGTATTTATTTACTTAGACAACATGACTAATTCCTCTTATTCTGATATCTATACTGCTATTCATTAAAGAGTTGATGCTTTGCTCTTCCGCACTATGAAGATCAACGTACCCTTGACGTGAGCAACTACTGGACTAATTTGTTCTAAATGAAGCAATTATACAAGTTAGACTCTTGGTATTTAAGAAGATAAGGTTTTCATCTTCCACACAGTTCTGAAAAGGCACAGTAAATTAAATGAACAATATTCTCATTACTAGTGACATGTGACTGCATGAAATCAATATTGTTTCTGTAATATATATGCCATTTATAATGTTAGCTGGCATTATAGGTGGGGCTACCTTAAGGTTACCTGGCAACTGTCACAGTACAATCTCATTTTCACTCACTTTGGCAAATACTAACTGAGGCTGAAATCTTCCATCTGGATAGGAGCAGGAGTGATTGCTTTGCATTTTGATCAGAGTAGGTTCGCTGTTTCTAGACAAGAGAGAACATAATGTTCTGACAATGTTAATACAATCTGATAACCTTTCTTTGAGATGTTCTGTCCCTCTTTGTTGTCATGAAGAATTAAAACAAAATGTACGAGTGGCTATGTATCAGGGCCATGCTTTTTTCTGCGTTGTTGAAAACTTGTCCACATCTGTCCAAATTTCAGAAAATCAGTCTACACATGTTCAGCAATGTCACTAGTTTTTTCAGCAAAAATCTCTGAAGAGGTGGGTTTTTTTAGTTATATGCTAATACTCTACACTGTACAGGATTAAACACAAGCTTTCCTGTATTTGTAAACCTGCAAGACCTGTAGGCGGTCATTAGCATGTGACACTGGAGCTGAGAGCAAGCAAAGTTGCTTACCTTGTACCGTGATGGTGTCTGTGTAACTTAGCAGTGCCCAACATAGACATAAATTAGTTACTCGTGTTCTAAACAGAGAGTACAGCAGTAATACATTGCTCAGTTCAGTTACTCTAAATGAATTCAGACTTGAAGTGTCCAACATACAGGAATACGTAATTTAACTCCAAAGATCTAAAGGGATAAATTTCATTCTTTTTGAAGAGAAAAGCCATAGACAGAAGGGCTGACCGAGGTTAGACAATGGCAAGGGGAAAGGCAGGCTGACGCTCGTACAAGACAAACTATGAACTGGCCTGGCAAGAAATATGGGACAGGAAGGCAGTGAGAATAGCTGAAAGCACCTGCAGAAAGAGAGGAGGTGTGATGAAGCACAGAGGAGCAAGGGCAGAACTGGGCAGGGAGAACAAGGAGGCTGGGACTGTGAGGAGATATGAAGCTGGATGAGCACCTAGGCTTTATCACAATGCACAGGCTGCATCCCCATGTTCTTTCAAAAGCTGTGCTTTTGTATGTACATTTGAGAATATATGAGACAGAATAGCAAAGACAGATGAAAAATAAAGCACAGAGTCATCACTTCTCTTAAACTAGCGGTCAGGAAATCACAGCAATATTAATTCAGAGCATCTTTAATTCAAGCTAAACATCAAATGTTATTGTACATGTCTGAGCATTCATCAGTGTTTAAGTTTTGTACAAAAGACCTGTGGTCTGTCTTAAGATCTAATGTCTTTTTGTAAAATATGCCATATACACAAAATTATTCTGACAAATTAAGTACCCAAAAAGGCAAAAAGATACCTTATACTCCAATAAAAGAACAATCTGCTTCAGTCCAGTAGTCTGGCTTATTATTATTACTATTTCCCTATTCCTTACAGGCCTAGGGAAAAAAAAAAGAAAACCAGGCAAACCAGTGCAGCCACTGTGCATCAGCCTAAGCTCTTACAGATCAAAGGATAGAGACCATACTGCAGAAGTGAAGGGCTGTGGCAGAAAAACACCTCTCTATTCATATTAGTGAGACTTGAAATCGGACAGTTCTGCTGGTTGCAATTCTGGCAATAAAACATGAAGGAAAAGAGTTGCATAGGTGTAATCAGGTACTGCTGAAAGCAGTGAGGCTTAACAGTAGTACTGAAAGCAAGACTGCTGCTAAGTGTATTTAAGATCAAGTCAGTCCCTATAAATAGTCATTATCCTTTAAAGGACCATTATTTTAATAATCTCCCAAACATTTTCTATATTTTTTTTTCTTTCTGCTTACCCTGTAGTATATTGTAGATAGCAAGGAGTAGAGTTTGATTGCCAGAAACCAGATGAATCTGCAGGCTTAGATACTGGATCACTTTTTCCCCAAGGGTTTTTTTGTTTATCAACCGAGTATTTTTTGATCTGGAAGCTACTGAAATCCAAACACAGAACCCTGCAATGCCATTCTTTGAAATCCTTTTTACAAAATACAATTGGGAAACACTATGCCCTTCTGCTAGATTTTCCATAACAAAAAGATCAATTTCCAAAAGTCTTAAAAAAATATGCATTTGGCTAACAGTGCTCTCCCTCAATCCTACAAGGCTCTGTGTGTGCTTGTGTGACTATTGCTGTAGTAAGAACTTTTGTGTAGTTCAATATCCACTTAGCATTGGATTTCCAGAGCATTACCGAGGGGCAATTACTGTCTACTCTTAGCAAGTTGGAAGTTGAATGCTATATCCACTCTGATTCTATCTCCAGAAAGTATATGCCAATATCAATCTGAGCATTGATTTCACATTGATTAATACTAGTAGTGAAATACAAAAAGACATCACTCAATATTCAAGTTCATCAGTCAGTTTATAGCAAACCGCTCTCTTAAAGAACATTCCAAGAAAGCCTCCAAACATGTGACTATACCACAGGTCTACCTACAGGTCCACTTTGCTGTTAATTTGCAATTACAGTGTCAAAGTCAGGAACTCAGTTCTGTGCCCAGTCAGATTGTAGAGAGAGAAATATAAGTAATTGATAATCTCCAAATTCATGCTGAAAGTATTGAACATGCCCTGCCTTTGAGATGATGAGAAGTAGTGTCTGCAGGGACAAGAACATATGGAGAGTAACAGATCCTTACACCCTTTGGAAGAACTTTTGGAGTCCAGGGGTTATGTTCCTTGAAATATGTTCCCACTTATTACTGTGAAGAAAAAAGCATACTAAATAGGAACAAAACTGTCTTCTGGTACTAACTTGCTCTCTTAATTCAGAACACTTGAGTTTTTAAATCTTCTGAGTTGGTCTTTACAATTGGCAAAATAAGCACCATTGATTAACAGATTCAAACCACATCTCAGAGTTTGAGGACATCATGGAGAAGAAAAGGGAGACCTTTTCCCATGTTTAGTCTTTATATGTGACTATGATATGAATGCACAAGAAGACGACTCTGACCTGAATTTCGTTACTATCGCATTGTAAAAATGACATTTCCCTGAAACCAGGGAATTAATTTCAGATTGATCTATCTGTGGCAGAACAGAATCTGCAAGTTAACACTATTAAACAAACTGCTATTTAATCTGTCCATTTGTGCTCTCTTTACTTTGTACTATACTTAAAAATTTCAGGGATTTGTGATGGAGGAGCCATACATTAAAATTTGAAACAGTGGCATGAAAATCTATTTATCTATTTTAAAAAGAGCATATTAGGTTGAAAACTTACACAATTTCAGCTTTTCTAGGAGTATTTCTAGTACTTCAACCCATTCATTTATGATCTTAACACCAAACAGGGTATGCAAATCACAATCCATTTCCTGGCTAGCAGAAATGTATTTCGTTAGGTCTTGCTGACCTTTCTTGACTTTGCATCACAAGCATCTGACAGTTGTAGATGCCATGATGTCCTTGTATCCTCATAATTAGAGACATCATTTGCTCAGTCAAAGGCCACAACGGATTTCCAAGCAGTTTATGAGCCCAAATATGTATAATGCATTTGTAGTTTTAAGTGACCTACATTTCATACATGACAAGTTATAAGTTCAGTCTCTTTCTAGACACAGCTTCAGAGAGTTTGGTTTTGCCCATTTTGCTTATTCCAAATATACGATGACCGGATGGTACAATATTGGTACAATCCTGACTTTTGTATTCAGCCCTTGAATGTACTGCTGTTATACTTTTAAGATCTTTTTCCATAGATTAAAACTATGAGAATCCCCTGGATTACAGGGATAAAAGTGGGACACAAGAAATCCTGTGAAGTTTAGCTTTCTGGCCATCTTGGAAGTCTTGTGATATTAATCTTAACTTGATGGTTACTTGTAATTTCCTTTCCCCTTGAAATTTCCTTTCTTCTTGAAACATTTTGAGTAGAGTCTGATGGAAGAGAGTTTTTCTAGTTCAAATCTGTATGTTGAATTTTCCCATGTATTCACTCTTCTTCCCAAACTCTTGTACTTCAGGGTGGAACAGGAATTGTTACAAAAAAAAGGGCAATCAGTATGACTGAAGATCACAGGGAGAAAGATTAAATAGAATAGTTCACTGTAGACTGGAATAAAAACAGCTGAGGGAGAATATGCTCGGTGTATAAGGAATAATGAAAGGTGGGGGGAAATAGGGAATGCTTATGCAGTGTTTCTCACAGTATAAAAGGTAGGTAGCATCAAAAAACTAAGCAAAAAAAAGAAGCTAAAACTGTATGAAAAAGTATTTTCTTTTGTTTGCATGCAATTCATCTGTGGGACTTGCATTTTTGAAACATGGAACCAGGTGTTTTTTCTTGTCCTTAGAGGGTATTTCTAAGTATTTTGTAATTAAAGTTGAAGTTCTCAGGGACATAGCCCATCTCTTTGATGCATACTGTCCAGTGTCTACAGTGTACAATGACAGCTTGACCAAGCATATTGTTAAAATGACCAAAATGCAGGTAATACATGAGTGATAATGACTAATAGCAAATACATGTGATCATCTCACAACCTAACATGCATTTGTCTGATATATTTCCATTGTACATTTGGTTCTTTTTTAGGATTGCAAAGACTAGAGTGACAGGGCAGCTGTGTGCATGGGCAATATGGCTATATGCTATGGGAAGAGATTTAAACTAGCACCACATTGCCTTCCTTGGCTGCTGAGCAGAGCCATAGTAGCATGGAGAGCTCTGAAGACAAGTATACACTGCTCCTTACCTCTGCTTACCAGCCTGTACAGAGAACTTCACTAGTACGACTGTATTACTCTGGTATCTTAAGTAGCTTGGCTTTGCTTATGCACTTCCTGGCTGTGTTCAGAGCTGTGGATGTATCCTGGGATAGAATCTGCGTTCACATAATGCCAAAGGTCAGTAGCACTGCCAGGTGAGAGCCACAAAAGCATGCTGCATACCTGCCACCACATCTCAGCGACGTACAACCATTGCATCCTGCAGATACCAGATTTGCATAGGATACAACTTCCAGTTTCACGAGGCTTGAGCTCTGCAGGGGATGGTCAGAGCTGAGTCCTAGGTAGTCTCTAACCACTGTAGAAGGCTGCTGGCTTTCAACAGTCAGGATATGGATGGCAAGGAGGACTTATGAGCTGTGTGACCATAGAAAGCTTAGTTATCTCTTCATGGCAGAAGATAGGAGGTTTCCTCACCATCATCCCTACTCTGTACCTGGGCTTCCAGATCTGTGCACATTCTAGGCCACTTGCCTTTCAGGGGAGCCCAAAGCACATGATTAAATGTGACTTCCTTCCTTCACAAAGCGCATTCAGCAACTGACTTCCAGAAGGACATGGGTACTGTGTATTTAGGTGCTTACTACAGACAAAAGAAACAAGGATTGATTGACCAGGGGCCAGTCTCTTTTCAGTTGTGCCCTGTGATAGGACAAGAGGTAACGGTAGCAAGGTGAAACACAGGAAGTTCCACCTGAACATGAGGAAAAAATTCTTCACTGTGAGAATAACAGAGCACTGGAACAGGCTGCCCAGAGAGGTTGTGGAGTCTCCTTCTCTAGAAACTTTCAAGACCTGCCTGGATCTGTTCCTGTGCGGCCTGCCCTGGGTCATTCTGCTCTGGCAGGGGGGGGTTGGACTTGATGATCTCCAGACACCCCTTTGAACCCCTACCATTCTGTGATTCTATGATTTGATCACCTCTGTTCATTTGGAGACGGAAGGCCTCACGTGAAATGTCAGCAAGCTGACTCATGGTACTCTGACATATATTTGCTCGGGAAAATTCATCATGGCTTACTTGTTTTCCATCTGCATAATTTTACAGGAAGACCTTAAGATGCTCTAGAGACCCTGAACATAACCTTTGTTTCTCTCACTCTGCTGACATAACTAGTGGGAAAAAGCATTTAGCAGCACAGAATCCATTTTGCTTGAAAATGTTGGATAGTGAGTAAAATAAAAATAAATGCAAATCTTGATTCAGTGACATCAGCATCTATGAAAACACTGTAGCTCTGGTGAAGATTTCAGCTGCAAAGGGCTTCCTGTAGAGATCACAGGGAAATTATCTAGTCAGTTGATGATGCATATAGCTAGAAAATAATCTAAAATTAAAAATTAATTCAGTTTTGTCGGTGGTTTGCTGAAAATAAGCAATTAATTATTTATGATGAATACATACATATTTATCTTTTAGTGTTCCACAGGTCCAAATGATCTCTAGTACATTGTTTCTACATTAAAAAAACCCAGACCTTCAAACACCATCAGAGTCCTTTTTGTTGTTGTTTTCTGCCTCTGGAAAAATATAACCAAAGACTTGGAAAGACGGAAACTGACCCTCACGCTCAGTTCCACTAAGCACATCCCAGAACAGAGGAAACACATAGGTGGGGAACAATTCATCATCACTTGAATTTGAGCCTTGACTTACAGCATCATAATTCACTGGCAATCCTGACCACTAGCTGTTAGCAGTTTTTCATTCCAGGGAAGGTGGCAGAGATAAGGTCACAGATAAGAAACTTTGGGAAACTACTTCCAGTTTCTTAGAGTTTTGTTTATGCAGTGGAATCTGAAGCTTAATGGTCTCTTAGAGGTTTTGGTTGGTGGTTTTTTTTATTCTTAGTAATTTAGCTCCAGGCATTCCAGCCATCTCCAGACCTTTCTGTCATCATTCTAAATCCTTTTCTTCAGACACGAGTTTTAAAGTCTGGCTTTAAAATGCAACTATGGATTATGCACTCATTATACTTCTGAACACAAGCAGGATCAGCCCTTGTAAGTATTTGGATAAGGGACAGCCCTTGAAAGCCCAATATCCTATGGGAAATGCTATGGCTGATTCACCAGGTGCCAATATTCTGTCTGGTAATTCACAGTTGGTACTCTTCCAATTAGCAGTAGGAGACATAACCACTAATACTGACGGCCGCTACCTGGAGTGCCTTTCTTATCTGTAGTCTTTTTTTGTTTCCTAGCCTCTTGTATCTTTTGAAAGAGATTCTGCAACAAGACAATGGCATTAGCATTAACTGATGCAGTCAGAAAAAGAGCAAGTAGCATAGCCTAGAGATAAGGCAGGGAAACAACGAACTGAAGAAGGCAGGAGTTTTGCTGTGCAGAAGGCCTTCCAGGCGTGAGGAAAAGTGTCTGATTTAACAGAGTGGCTTTTCTCTCTCACGGGGGCTGCTGGCTTGTTGGGCGGACACAGGGGCATGTGCTCTTCTCAAGGCACGGACGAGTAGGTTGAGTCGTGACCTTCTGTACCTGTCAGCTGGGGAGAAAGGCGTACATCTTGCAGGGCTCAGAGTCGTTTATTTGATCCCACCGACGTCAAGAGGCACACGCGGTGGTGAACAGGCCTCCCTTCCTCCCCGCAGTGTGGCAGCGCGCGTGGCTCCGCCAAATGCTGCGGGAGAGAGGGGCTGGCTTGCGGCGCGGCTGCGGGGAGAGGAGCGCCGGGCTGGCGGGGCTGGGGAACACCAACAACCCACACCTGCAGGCTCCGGCCGCGCTCAACAGCGGGGAGGTGGAAAGGACGGGCCCCCACCCCAGCCCTGCGAAGCCCAGAAAGCGTTTCCCAGCCTCGGACGCGAGCACGGCGCCCGACCCCGCGAGTCCACCGGCTGGAATGGCAGCGCCTAACCCGTAGGCAGACACCAAGCCCACCCCTCCCGCTTCCTGGGGGCAGGGGCTGGCGGCGCCCCCCCGCCTCCCGGTCGCCATGGCAACCGGCCAGGCCGCAGCCCGCCCGCCGCCTGGCCGCGCCGTGTTTCTCCCGCGGGGGCGGCTGCCGCCGCAGGGTCCAGGTCCGCCGGCGCCATCCCTGGCTCTACTCCGCATCCCGGGTCCTCCACGGCCGGCGGAAGCCGCTGCCGCTGCCTCTCCTCGCGGCGCCAGGAGGGGACTTCCCGCGCTCCCGGGGCGGGGGGCGAGGCCGCAGCCGCCGGGTCGTGCCCGCGGCGGAAAGGGCTAGGCCCAGGCCGGCTGCGCCACCGGCGCCTGCCCGGGGTGGGAGAGGAGGAGGAGGAGGAGGAGGCGGAGGAGGGACTTCACAGCGGCAACAACTGACGTGTCCCCGCTATGGAGCTCGGCGTGATTCATCAGCAGCGGCGGGGCGGCAGCAGGGTGCCGTGCACCGTCCCCGTGTAGGCACAGCCGCGGCGGGGGCAGCCCCGGCACCGCTCTCCCGCCCGCACCGCCCTCCTTCTCCTCCTCCTCCTCCTCCTCCTCCTCGCTGCCTGCTCCTCGGCCCCCGCGGCCACGCGAGGATCCCGGGGGAGGCAAGATGGAAGAAATCCTGCGAAAGCTGCAGAAGGAGGCGTCGGGGAGCAAGCACAGGGCCATCAAGGAGAGCTGCACCTGGGCCATCGGTAAGGAGACGGGGCGCGGGCAGCAGCGCTGAGCTGACCCCGCCGCGGCCGGGCTGCCTGCGGGGGAGTGGAAGGGGGCACGGCCCGCCCCTGCCCTGCCCGTAGCGGTGCGGGGCAGGTGCTCCTGATGGAGAGGTTTTGTAACGCCAGGGGCGGGGAGACCTCAACAAACTTGTTCTGCGCTGGCCGCAGGGCGTCTGGAGGGTGGGGAGGGACCGGAGCGCTTCAGGCGGTTCGAAATGCCCGGGAGCTCCGCGCTGTTGAAAGGGGCTGTGGCACCTGCTGGCAGTCCCGGAGAGCATCCCAGTCCCTCGCCATCCACACCTCCTGAGTCTGCTCCGTGGGTCTTGCGAGGCGGATACGGCTTTCAGCAGCTATCAGTTTCTGTGTATGTTGGAGGGGGGTGTCTTTTCTCTAAAAGCCCCCTTGCCTTTCCTAAATCATCATAAAAAACCTTCCAGAACGTTTTTTTCACTGCTGTCTTACATTCGGTCATCTATTTTAAAAGCTGGGCTTTTTTTTACTGGATTCTGTGAGATCTTTTATCATTGCTGTATAATGGAAATCATGATCCATAAAATTAGTTCTTTTAAGGGAATATGATCTTGGGTACATATCAGCATCCACCCATTTTCAGAGGTTGACTGTGACTTGAAGTGCTTTTCATGCTAACTACCTGAAGCACTAGTCAGCAAGACCCTTAACTTACGTCAGTATAACTGTGATACTTAAAATTGCTTTAAATTTTTATTTTCCATCCTTACATTATTACAGCAAACTGTGTTAGTTCATACCTGTTGCTATCTTATTACTGGCCTTTCAGCTTGATGTTCTATGGGTTGCTTCATCAACTGTGTGTTATCCTTTCATGGCAGCCATTCTCATATCCTCTGTACTGTTCCAGTTTTAGTATATGTGGTGCTGGGACATGAAAGGGAATTCTCCGAGGAAAAGATGGTACTTGATGCCTTCTCGTTGGGCACCCAGTGTCCTGACAGATGCATGCAAAGCTTTGGCAACTTGGAGCAACCGCAATCATTGTTCTGTCAGCTGGAGTCAACTTTAGGATTGTTGGTTCAGAGGTTGTACCCACATGTATTACTATGGTTGAACTCGAAAGTTTCTTTTAAAAGCCCTCTTGTTTCCTTTGTTTATACAGAAACCTTGGATTCCCCTGATGCTGCTACCAAGATACCTCCCTATCAGCTGAGGTAAGAACATTTAATGTTGAATCCTGTGGAGCTGTATTTGAAAAATTGAGGTAAAAATTTGAATTGAAAGTGGGGTAGACAGAGGAGGGGGATGAATCTGTGGGATTTCTTTAGTTTGTAGACATACATATCTAGGCTGGTAGTAGAGGATAATTTGCTGATGAGCCTTTGGCCTCTAGCCATGAATGAAATGTAAGGAAATGTGTTAAAAGGGCATGAGTATGTATAACGGTGGCACTTGGTTGGAAAGGAGAGCTGTCTTACGGTCTCAGGAGTTTTCCTTCTAAATATGGTGTTTGTTTTCTTTTAAATCTAAATCAGTTTTTGTTTACTGAAAATAAATATTCTAGAAACTGAAAGGTTATGTTGTCATATAGCTAGGACATTGGGTAGGATCTAAAATATTACAGTTCCTTTGTCTACTTCTTCCTTTAGCCTGCTAGATTATCTTGAGTGAGCTGCCTTTTTCTGCCTTCATTTGTACACCTATAAAAAGGGGGAGGTGGCACTGCTCTCATTTGTAGAGCTATTTAGGATCTCATTTTGGAAATTCTGATTGTTATGGAGAAAGTAAATAGGCAAAATTATTCCCTGTCTCTTCTGATGGAACCATTAGGAAGCATCAAAAGAAACTAGCAAGTGTACTGTTCAAAACAGGAGGACCCTATTTCACGTGGCTTAGGTTGTGAAATGCTTAGGCTTGCCTTCTTAGAGTATGTAATGGATGCTAAAAGTTTGCATGGGTTCCAAAAGCACCTCAACAAATCCACGGAAGAAATTGGTTGAAGTCTATCAGATGCAAAGGTACTCCTTTTTATTCAGAAGTACTTTAGTCAGAGATGATTTGAGTTTCTAAGAGAGTATGGATGAGTGTTGCTATAAATTTGTCCTGTCCTGTAGTCCTCCTAGATATCTGCTATTAGCTTCTGACAGACATGATACTTTTTTTGCCACACTGTTACTCTCCTGGTAGTATTTTTATCATCTCGTTACTCACCACTGCTCCTTTCAGATATGCTTAGAGCAGCTTTGTGCAAAGAAAATTAGGGATTGAAGAATCAGAGCAGTCACCAAATAGGGAAGGAATAGGAGCAGTTCTTTTGCTGCCAGTCCACAAGGGGCCTCAAGTCAATGAGGAATGGATGTTGCAGAGGTCTGACACGACCAGTGCGAGACACATGCGCTTCCAACACAGGTTGGGCAGCTGAGAATAGCTGGATGAGTAATTTCCAGTAGCTCCATTAGATTATGTTTACTTGGCACTGTGTTTGGAGGAAACTTGTCTCTTTTTCTTCCCGTTTATCACCTTTGATCTTTACTACAGCGCATGGTCTCTTTGGTTTTAAGCAGTATTCTCATTCTCTATGAATTAGTTAGCTATTACTACATGTTTTCCTTTTTCCCTTGCCTACTGCCTCTTTACAGACACGCCTAACTTTTTCTCTTCTTCCTCCAATGTTCTTAATATTGTATTTGTTCAGTGTTTTTTTTTATTTGTTCAGTGGGTTTTATCCCACTGCAAATCCTAATCATTTAAAATAAAGCTAATGCCTTCACATGTGTAGCTATGATGAAGTAAGCTCTTAATGTTAGACTCGTCAGTAGCAATGCACTCAATATTACTGGATGTTTTACAAAATGAAGGGTGCACTAGACAATCTGAATAAAAGCTTTGGTTGTGGTGTCCTTGTTATGGTTCTACCACACAACCTCATGGGAGATATTGCTATCACCAGTACTCTCAGTTTACTGTTCATTCTCTGCTAAAAAGCTACTGCCAGGCTCCCGATAAGCATGCTGGGCCACATCTGGGATTCACCTGTGTGATCTGCAAATTGGATAAAAGTTCATCTTTGCTTGGTATTTTTTAAAGAGCACCAGTGTGACAGTTTGGTTCCTAACACTGTAAAAGAATAGTCTTGAAAATTGAGTAATGGCAGTGACCAGAAATACAGCCAAGATGGGTGCAGGATGGAGATGTCCTGACCATTCCCCTTTCCTGCTTTCATCTTTTATCAGGGGCAGATTATATCTGTGCTGTAAAACAGATGAGCCTCTGGCTGCTCATCTGCTTTGAATCTGCCATTCATGCTTTCTGCTATAAAATTTTTGACTGTAGTAGCAGAGCCTGGGGATACATTCTGGAACATTTCACAATGTTCTAGAGTTAGAGAGAAGGTATGTATAATCTTTCCATCAAGTAACCCTACTCCACAACTCAGGTTTGAGATCCATAGCATCAAGATACCAAAAGTTTTAAAGACAGTGTGGCAAATGGTTCAAGAGAAAAATAAGTATTTGTGAAGCCCCTTCTAAGAGCACAAGCTGAATGAGCATTTTGAGTACTGTATGTGCAGGGAGATGTTTCAGCCTGTTTAGCAGGAGATTTTGGTGTGTTCTTAGAATATTCTGGATACAAGGAAAGGACATCAGCACTCCTCTACAGTTCATGACCTAGTGCACACCTATGCTGAATAAATATGGGGGACAGATTCATGAGCTGCCATATCCATTTGAGATAGATACTGGCTCAGTTTCAGAAATGGCAAATCCAGTAAGTACCTCGATTGGTATTGTTTCTGTTTCTCCACAGAGCAGCATCTGGCTTCCACTAGTGAGTTGTGCTGGTGTTACTGCTGTTTAACAGGTTGGCCATGCCCTTACTTAAGTTCTTCTCCTTCTGGAACTGAAGAATGAAGTCTGCTCGTGAGAATGAGAACGTGTAAACTGTATACTCCATTTTTTCTTACTTATAAAATAAAAGGCCATTTGCTGCTTTGACATCACAGTTCTAGATGAGCAGAGGTTCTTTATACTGTTTTCTTTTAAGACTGTGATCCTAGTGTGAGAATGGGGAGGATAAGGTATCTCTGCATTTCCTCAGACTATGACTAGTTGAGTTAAAGTTGTTTTTTTTTTTTTTTACATGTGTTACATCAGCTATGCACTGATCTCCATGACACTGCTGAGTTAGATTACTTCTATGTTCTGTCTTCTTCCTGACCTATCCATAGCTTCTTCTCTTGTGTTGGTCCTCTGCTACTGAACACAGGGCAGGCCATGTTGTAGTTTCCTGAAGTCAGTTGTAGCATTTGAATGGGACCTGCTTCCCACACTTGTCTGTTAGCAGTGTGGGTGGCATGTGCCTGCTATGCTTGGGAGCATCTGAGGTAGTTTTGCCCCAGAGAAGTGCAGTGACTGGACATTCAGCCTGGCATATCGTTCTTTAATTAGTTTGATAGAGATCTGTTGGGGATATCTTCAGGGAGCTAAATGAGGCTATTTTGCTGTTCAGCCTCCTTTGATGTTAGTTGGACTTATGAACCAAATGCCAGTTAATGACCTTGCATATTAATTCTAGTGAGGGACATTATTTAAATGTCTCACTTCCTAAAGAAATACAAATCTCCATCTAATATGGAGTTTCACACAGAGTCCTGTCAGCTATGCCTTGAGATTGGAATATGTGTCTGCTTTTTCAGTACTTTAACTTTGATCAGAGTATTGAGTAAGGGTATGAAATAGTAAAGATAATTAAAATGGACCAGGATGGAAATGACCTTAAGTCACTTAAAAGCTTTGCCACAGATGTCCTGTGAGTTCTTGAGAAGGGAGCCACATAACCTGCTAGTATCTGGTCTGCTGGTGCCTGCCTAGTATAATGATGTTTGCCTCTGATAAATAGGTGTTGTGAAGGTTGGGTTTATACTAAGTGCTTAAGGGGGCTGGATGGATGACTTCTAAATAATGAATTAGATAAAAGGAATTGATATGCTAGTTTTTTAATTGGTGAATTGATCACATGGAAAATAGCTTAAGGGACCTTAATGTTGTCTTCCAGCAAACAATTGTTTGCTACTAAATTGGACCACATTCACTTCAGTATTTTCAAGATGACAAATTCTGCCCTAAGGCCAACAATCTACAGTGAATGAGTCTCTCTTCTTGACTAATTCCTCGCCACTTTCTCCATTGTGATTTTACAGGCTGAAATACGATCCATAAAAGGTAACTACAAGGAAATAAGCCTTGAAAATGAATGTTTGATCAGAACAGTTTAATACTCATGAGGATTATCTCTCTACAAGAGAACAGAGGCCAGACAGTGCTTGCCAGACACAGAATGCTTTGAAAAAACTTGGGTTTACCAGAGTTTCTAGGAATGCTGTATGTAATTAAGTCATGCCTTACAGGATATGAAAAATGTAATGGCATTCTATCAACACGGACTTGGTGCTGTAAAGAGGAGGCTGGCTGGGACTTGTGAGGGAGGTTGTGGCTTGGTGGTTTTGGTGTTGCTGTCCTCAATGGAGCCTGGAATCTTATATACTTACATACTTTTTTATTAGCCTGAAGAGACTTTTCTCATATTTCTAAGACATTTCCTATAATTTCCAGGTCTTACTACTATCCTGTTATTACTTTTCTTCTGACAAGAACAACAGAAAACTGTATTTTTTTTTTCCCTTTTGTCAGTGTAGCAGAAGCATCTCTGCAGACTTGAGATTGAGCTGTTCTTTGGAGCTTGTGTGGCTGTTGTCTCTTTACTCTTGGAGAAATGTGGCTGAGTGCAGAAGAAGATGCATAGGCAAGACTCTCAATAGTGCAAAATGCTGTTCATGCTAGTTTAAATTTTTCCTTGTGGACTCTAAAGTAATGGCCATGGGACATGTTGATGAGGCATTCTGTCATAGCAACTGATGTAATTTGCATTCCTTCAAAGAAGAATCAGAAAGGGTTTTCAAATGCTTACTTATCTCTTCAGCATGTCTGTAGACTGCACATTTTTGTACCTCAGAGTTGCAGAAAGGAATTGAAACCAAATGGAGGTACAGGCTCAAGCTTGCAGGGCACCATTTCTGGGTGCCTAATGGGGGAGATATGGGCGCTGGCTTTCAGAAGTGCTGAGCATTTCCAGGTCCTGTTTGTGTTGGAAGGAGTTTCTGTGTTCATTACTGCAAATGTTTGCATCCCTCTGGTATTTCACACTGGCCTTTCAAAATGAGACAGTATTTCTGGAGATTACAGCTGGGAAGCCAGAAGTCAGTGGTAAGCAGGGTCCTCTGTAATAACCAGCTTATGTCCAGTTCTGTCTCTCCTGTTTGTGGTCCAGTCCTATTCATCTCGGTCCTAGTTTTTGAAGGCAATTTGTGTACTTCAGGAAGCCACTGCAATGAAGAGCAGTCAGGAACAGAAATAAGCCTTAAATTTAGATGAACTCTGAAATATCTATCTTCCTTACATTTTTTTGTTTTCTATAGTCATGGGAATTTGAGGACAAAATTGGTATTTCTGCTCTACCATTTATATTTGCATCTGGTTTTGTATCTGACATACTTCTTGAGAAGTAGCTGCAGCTTACAAATACTTAAATAAAACAGCATGCTCACTCAGTTTACATGTGCTCAACAAATAATAACAGCAGTGAGCGTGGTGTGATCATCACCAAACATGCAATGCCATAGAGAATTCCAATCAGCTTTTCAGGTAATCCATCTACTTAAAGAATCTTGAGGCTCGCGGTGAGTTGTGACTTCTCCATTGTGAAGAAATATTTGTGATTTCATAATTTTATTCTTCTCCCATCTATGGTTTTTTTTTGTTGTTGTTCATAATTTCTGTTAATTTCTTTCTACCAGGAGAGAGTGGGTAGGGAAGCTGATATATATCTAGATAGATAGATAGATATCAGATCCCTTGATCAGAAGGGAGCAAGGAAGGAGGAATCACTGTTTCTGAGGGGTTTTTGGGGGGCTGGTTTTAACATACCTCTCTCTATTTTACTCTTTCTCATTTTTAAAACACTTTACTTCCTGCTCTTGCTGCCACAACCACCTGGCATTAAGTGCTCCTGTGCTTTCCTCCCGAATGTGACTGTTGGATATGTGACTCATGCTGTTCAACCATTACACAGTCTCTATCTGGTATTCAGCAAGTGGGTGATGAGTTCCCTGGCAGGCATCTGGCCAAGAAGAGATGCCAGTGGTGGTGCGGATTGCTGAACTGCATCTCTTGTGTTGGCAGTTTATAGGCTGGATCCAGACTCTTGGGGGCATTTATGTAGCCCATTTGGTGTTTTAAATGGTGTATACGTTCTGTTCTTGATTTAAAATGTTGCATTCCTGGTTCCAATGTTGGGAGGTGGGTGAGAGGAGAAGATTAATGTTTAGAAAGATGGTGTGGCAGTGTCTGATACAGTATTTGGTCAATCTGCATGTTTAATCTGGAATAAGTAACTGGCCCTTTTCCTTGCCTGATCTTCCTTTTCTCTCAGCAGAGCTTTGCATCTGTTCTGGGACCCCAAAAGTCAGCAGTGTTGGAGAGGAAAGGGGTGGATAGGGTCAGTTTCCATCATGCATACCTGAACTCTTGCTGTCAACACAAGATTCTAGAAGTGTTGGATCCTCTAGGTCTCAGAGTCCCTAAAAACCTGTCAGCCAGTGTTATGGCTCTTGAAGGTATCAAAGAAGGTTCGGTATTGTCATGGAAAAATATGCATGGTGAGCTGACAATGTGTGCTTGCAATCCAGAAGGCCAAACACATCCTGGACTGCATCAAAAGAATCATGGCCAGCAGCTCAAGGGAGGCGATTCTGCCCCTTTCCTCTGCTCTAGGGAGATCCCACCTGGAGTACTGTGTCCAGCTTTCGAGTCCTGAGCACTTTTAGTAATCTTTTTAGCAGGGCCTGTTGTGACAGAACAAGGGGTAATGGTTTTAAACTAAAAGAGGGTATATTTAGACTAGATAAAAGAAGATTTTTTTTACAATAAGGGTGGTGAAAGACTGGCACAGGTTGCCCAGAGAGGTGGTAGAACCCTCATCCCTGGAAGCTTTCCAAGTCAGGTTGGCCAGGGCTCTGAGCAATATGATCTAGTTATAGATATCTTTTCTCACTTCCGTGAGGTTGGAACTAGATGAACTTTAGCGGTCCCTTCCAACCCAAAACGTTCTATGATTCTATAGAGAATTGGCATGATGAATGCGAAGCTGCTGGGAGGAGTTGAGCTGCCTGTTAGGATTAATCCTCAACAGTCACTTACTGTGGGATGTACATCATTCATTCAGTACAGGAATAGCACCGATAAAAGTTGAGCAGCCATAGTTTTGAGTGTTTGTCTGACTTTTACTAACAAATGCAATACAAATACTACCCTAAGGGTTTATAGATGATAATGGGATAGCAGTGTGTGTGTTTGTTTTAAACATCTAATAACTTTTAGTGCTTGCAAAGGAGAAGAAAGTGAAAACATTGGGAGGTCGCAGATAAATTGTCTTAGAGAATGAAATATCATTTGGGGAAGGGGTCTGGGAGCCAAGGGTTGGAAGAAAAGTGGCATTGAAACTGAAAAGAGTGTTTTCCTACTAAATGAGGCTCAACTCTGCCGTGGTCTTTGTGTGATGCTGTGCAAGTCATAACTTTCTTTATTTTGAAAATGAAGGGGTGAGTAGGAATAATAAAAGTATTTTATCACAGTTCTTTTATTTACATTCCATGAAAAGTAACAAAGCTGCAGGAAACATGCTACCTTTGGTTTCCTCAAATGTTTGTTTGCTTAAGAAATTGAATATGCTAAGGTGCAGTGAGTATAAAATTACATAGTGCATTGCCAATGTGGGGATATTTCTAACAGCCATCCCTTAGGTCTGTCAAGATTTAGCATTGCACTGCTGTGAAAGTTGAATGGAATTGCAGATTGCAGCATTAACCTTCAAAAACGTAACTACTAATGACCAGTAATACACTTCATCCTCCCATTTCTTTATCAAACTTTTGTGTTTAATTCTAGACCATGCAGCTGTAATGAAGAAAATAAGATAATGTGCAAGATGCTTAGGCTATAGTACCTCTGTGTATCTTTTCTGTCCCCTCAGTCCTACCCAGTCCCAGCATTGTAAAACTTCTCCAGATGGAAGTTTAATTCTCATAAGATGTTTTATTTGTTGTTTTCCATGTACTGACATTTGGAAACAATTGAAAACAAAAATGTTTTCACTGCAAAAATCCTTAGCTTCACCTTCCAGGTTTACCAAATACAGTGAAGAGAGGTTTCATGGATTAGCTTGATAAGCTTTCAAAATCATGGGCCGAGTAAGTCCAGTATGTGCTCTGCCTAAGGTGTACACTAAGGATGGGTATTCTGCTCCTCACTTCATCTTCTTGCTGTACTTCAAATGCTAATCAATAAAATGATCTCAAGAATACAGATTGCTTTATAATGAAGACCTTGTGAGGTTTACATGTGTCAACAAATTCCTTAAGAGCAGTGTTAGTGAGTGACTGTCATACCTTGTGGACAAAAGGCAAAAATCTACTGAGGTGGATGCTCTAGGGATAGTGGTGATAATGTATCACAGAGATATTACAGTACAGCTTTGGAGACTGGAAGCATCCTGATTATTATTTTGGCCATGTTTAATATTGTGTAGGTTCTTTCATTGTTTCTCTTGCTCTCCTTGCAAGCAAAGGTACATCATGTGCTTATGTTGGGGGTTTTTTTTGTTTGTTTTGTTCTGTTTTGCTTTCATCTTGACAAGAGCGGCAGGCTCTTATCTAGGAACTTTGTGTTTGTATTGAAATCAAGATGTTATTATCAAGTATAGCAAGGAAGCAAATAACCTTAGAAGTGCTCTCCAGCTGAGTGACTGTGCCAAGCTATTTAATTATGATTGTATGAATTCTGTGGTCTTGGCTGCATTAGGCTGGATGGAAGATTAAATTCTTCGTGTTTGCCTTTCCCATGAGTAGAACTATACTGCTTTTATGGCAAATCCATTTCTCTTGGAAAGTATGTAAATAACAAATATTAGAAATGCCATTGTGTCACTTCTTTAATAGCAAGCAGTATTAAATTGAAACCTCATTCAAAATTCCAGGTTGAAAAATTGTTAGAAGTTCCAGCTAACAAACTGTATGAAGCTACATTCAGGCATTATTCCTCGCTTCCTTCTCATTGTGTCATTAAGCATCCTCTGATAAGCAACTCATCTGCTTTCCCCCAGAGGCAGGTTCATTTAAGTTTTAGGTGAATTGATTGGCTTGTGTCTTGGTTTGAAAAGCAAAAGGATTGAAGGGAAGAGGGAATACATGAAGCAAAGAGGCAGGAAAAATTAAATACTGAGCAGAGGAGAGACCCAGAGGGAACTCCAAGAGAGAGCTGATGTCAGCAGCAGAAAGGGAGAGTTAAACCTCAAGTCAGATGAAAAGGAGACTATCCATTGTAACTAGATAAAAGCGAAGAGTTTTGTATTGTGCAGGGAGAAAAAGAATAAGATTTAAAAAAAAAAAAAAAAGAAGCTGCAAATGGTGAGGAAAAATGAAAATGCTTTCATCCAGAAATTAGAAAGCTACTAGTATAGGTGGAACCTCGCTTGGTTGTGTGAGAGGCAAATCTCTTGACGTAGGAAACACACACACAAGTGTCTCTATGATTATGAGTAACTGCTGAAGCAAGTCAAAATTTGTATCAACGTAGTATGACAGCAATCTCTGAACTGGTTGGTTTTGTTGGTTTGGTTTTTTTTCCAGGACCTGTAAATGGCAACACCGACTGCTTGTTCGTTCTCATGTAGCACTATAACACCAAAGTTGTCTGAACGGTGCATGATCATCTTGTAGTGGTACAGCATTACTGTTGTTTGTTTTTTGGTGAAAAGGAGGGTTCTAACTGGAAGGCTTCAGATTTTGTCTTTTATCCTATTGCTCTACGATGTCTTTAAGTACTATCAACAAACTTGTATTTGCATAGAGACACAAATTTTAGTGTTGGACAAGTCTGTCGTAGTCATCTAGTCTGACTTCTTGCATTGTGAAGGCTTGCCCTATATTTTATATGTTGCAAATTCCAAACTTCTGTCTGAGCTCGACTGTAATACTCTTTGTAAGTGGGACAGTCATATTTCTGTTGTAGATAAAAGAAATCCTTTCTCTGGAATGTGAACAAGGAGTTAAAATCTCCTTTCTTCTTGAAGAGCTGTTGTTTGAAAAAGGATGTATTTATTTCCTGTTCCTCCTCCAGGTCTTAAGCCCTTCCATTATGAACCATATAGTTTTTGTTGGAGTCTTTTATCAATTATGTCTAAGCTAGCACAGAAAAAGAAGATTATGGAGATTTCTACTTTTATACGTACATGTGTTTATATATGCACTGCTGGAATTTGTTTTACACAAATTTAATCATCCCCTTTTGTGTAGGGACAGGATTTGCTTCTGTTTGGTTTATTTAAGAGTAACAGCTGGGAGTACCCCCAGAATTTTGAGAATTAATTTTTACCATTTATTTTCTCATGGTGGGCCAACTTTTCTCCTTGAGTAAATGAGGTTAATGGAGTTACACACTGTGATACTTTGTTCATTTTGAGCAGCCAAGACACAGCTCTTCTCAACTGTTAGTATTACTCTGAAAAAATGTCAGATTCTGGCTGTGACTGTTACCTTGCCTAACAAACAGCGTATCAGAAAATGGCAACAGCCGTGAATCAAACTCTTATCAGTTGTTTGACTGGGCTGTGAATTACTCTATGGAGTGCAAATTATGTGCTGATAAGGCCCTGACATTCTGAATTTTGCCTCCCCTATGTAATTTTCAGGGGGAAGATACTGCAGAGAGATGCCCTATTTTTAATCTTTATTTTTAATCCCATTTCTGAAAATGAATATGGTTATCACTATTTGAATCGAGGGAAATAACTCTTACAGTGATGACAAATACTTCATTTGTAGTGTCCCCTTCCCTAAGTCAATGTGGTGGAGGTGAAGGTGGGCCATGAGATAACGTTCCAGGCACTAACAAGAAGGGGTGAAGATTGGGCCATTTCCTATCATCATTACAATTTTCATCATGAGAATGAATTAATGAGCCATTATTCTCTTCTCACTAAAGGCTTTTTCCACTGCAACGAGGATGGAGAGATTTTTATGATTTCTTTACTTACAATAGCAGTATGTCTTGCTCTGACCTTTTTGGCAGTCTTTTTTGACTGACCTGTCATAGCATCCCTTCTGACAGACCTGCAAAGAAAGAGGTAGGTTGATGAGCCATGGCAAACTCAGACAACTAGAAAGGTCATTGTAACCCAGCGTGCTGAGTAAAAAGGCTATTTACATTCTCATGACTCATTCAGCAGTTTATAAAGCCTGACAATCGTGGAGTGGGGTAGCTCAGGAAGGACAACATGTGCTCCTGGAGATACTGGTCTTAAATTATACACTTGGTTCTGTCTTTGACCTTTCTGCTTGACCCTGTGCAGGTCACTTGGGATCCAGTCCAGATACCATGGAGGTCTTGTCCTCCAGATAGCCACAGTAGGAACAGAACTGAGTCTTTGTCCTTGGTGCTCTCTGCTTACTCTGTTTTGCACATAACAAGGTCCACACTTAACAAACTCTGTTTTCTCTAATGAAGTGCCCATTAATGCAAATGGCTATGGGTTTCTACTGACTGTAGAATTTATTTATTTTTTTAATTTTTTTTTTTTTTAATTGGGCTTCTGGGTCAGGACAGGAGGATGATTGACATATTTTGTTTTGAAGGGAAGGGGCTGCCATCATGTTATAGTCATTTGTTCAAGATTTATATGCTATACTGGATTTGAATAGAAGCACTGTGATTAGGAAAGCTGTTTCATGTCTCCACAATTACTTTCTGTCCTGTAAAATCATTCTTCCAGACCCTTATTCTGCAGTGGCTCTCACCATATCCGTTTCACATGTGATCTTAGACAACAGCAGCAGGCAAGGAGTGATCCCTGTCTTCTAATCCACTGTCAGGGAAAGAACACTATAGCCAGGACCTGCTATTGCTACCTCCCACCTGACCCCCTCATCCCCTCTATTTTTAAACTTCCATCTTCTTTTTTGGGGGAAGTATGTGGTTGATTAGTTTGTTTTGTTTTTTAAACTGAGCTGTCTTTTGAGAGCACTGTGGTGAGGACATACACAGACAATGCAATTAGGGTGGATTTCACCATAGTATATCACTTGTATCTGAACACATTGTTTTTCTTCACTGTCATTCTTTGTTTACAACGTCTTGACTTCTTTCTTCCTTTTAGCTTGTTTTTACTGTTGTGTTTCATCTGTCAATGCCCAGGATACTTTAGGCTGAAGCCTTTGGTAGCTTCCCCTCCTCTCAGTCAAAGGTGCTCCCTTCCTTTCATGCCCCTTCTGTGCTATACTTCATTCATCTCATTAAGGCTTAAGTTGGTATTTGTGCCTCAAGCTTTATTTGTGTGTATGTCCACACCTGCATGCATCAGTATGGAAACTTAGGGGTTCCATTGTGAAACTAGTTTCTGTGCAGTAATATAAATGGAAAACATGCTTAAATGTGTTTTAAAGTATATTAATGTGCACCAGTTTATACTGAGAACTTCAGATATATGAAATGTCTTACCTATGAAGCAATACAAAACCTGAATGAATTGTCACTTGACAGTATACAACTGCAGATAATAGAGTGAGTGATGAGATCCCATGGTGCAGGACCACTTAGAACAGGGTGGAGTTACAGATGGACTGTAAGGTATAAGAGGAAACCTCAATCCCTTTCTTCATCTCACTCTGAGACCAAATTCTGGTCCACATTATCTCTTGTGCAGCCTTATTGAACCCAGTTCTTAAGTGGTAGACGTTAGTAGGGACTTACTGTGTTAATTTACATCATCCTTTCCCACTCTGAGGATTATCTGCCATGTCCTTCTGTGTTCTCATGCTAGCAGATGATACATTTAAATGGCAGGTCGAACTGAAGCATTGGAGATGTTCAAGCTAATCAAACATTGTGAGGTATCTCTCTCTGCAGGTGTTTCTTAGCTGTAGCATGGAAATGCTAAAGATTTAATTGACCAAGTGTGTAACAAGAACAGGAAATGACAGAATGGCAGTTCATTTTCTCTGAGAATACAGTGGGAACACAGGCTACAGCGACCTTAATTAGATTTTCAGTTAAACATTTTCAGCAAGGAGTGGAAGTTCGGCTAATTGAATCTGTTCTAATTTCCATCCTCCTGTTTGTCATTTTCTGCTCTTCATTTTGTGAGCTATCTCAAGAAACAGCTCTCATTGTTCTCTGCTCATTGCAGTATGTGATGACAGATGGTAGGCAACATGCTGATGTGCAGGGTAGCTACACATAAGCCATAGGAGCTCCCACCTGTCTTCACTGTAATGAAACTGAACTGGATCCACTCCAGTGACTTATGACTGCCTTCCTTTTCCCCTTTCCTCCCTGTTTCCATCTCACTTTAATGTGAGAATAAGTTTGTTGTGTATTAATAATGTCCCAAATGTTTATGTGCTGTTGCAGTGAACTATGGAAAGTCTAAAGGAAATGTGATGTTCTGCCTTGAAGAGGTGCAGGTCTGAATAATCATTGGTTTTAGCATCCCTGAAGTTAGTACTATACACTATTGTTATTTTTCTTCTTCTTCTTCTCTTTTTTTTTTCTTTTTCTTCTTCTTCTCTTTCTTCTTCTTCTTTCTTCTTCCTATATGTGTGTCTGGCTGACTGAGTACCAGTTAATGCACACCTTGTTTGGCACCTGTTGATCTACTAATTTCAAACAAGAGTTCTCCCCCAGAGGGTATTAGTGACAACTTCTTCTAAAAGAGAATGTCCAAGTCACAATGTTTAAGTTAGCACTTAAAGGTGCTTTGTGGGTTAGAGATGTATTGCTGTGTCACCTTTCTAAACTAGAAAGTCCTATCACAAATTACCTGCATGCTACATATGTTCCCAGGTCCAGGCAAAACTGGCAGTAAATACGTAGGCAGCAGCCAGCTATGTGCTGGCTGCAGGATTATGGTCTGAACCCTGAAGGAGATGTTTTGGCAGTTTCTCTAGACCTGGATGATATTACACTCTATGAAGAAATATTTCCTAGATGTTCTGTAGTTCAAGATGGTTTTGATGCTAAACTCACAGGTTTTAAGAGTCCTTCTAGTTAAATTGATTCCAGAATCATTCAAGAAGGAAGCTTCTGAGAAAAATGGTCTTTGTGCCTGCCTGTTTCTCAGAATATCCTAAGTGAAGCAAATGGTTAGCTTTTAGTTAGAAACTTATTTTAAGACATACATGGTCTGCTTCAGGTTCTTTAGGAATCTGTGTAATTCATGTTTCTTGTAAAAAGCTTCTTGTGCTGTTATGCCAAATGTCCTTTTACAAACTTCCATAACCTGTGAAGAAGATACAAAGACAAAAAAACCCTGCAGATTCTCAAGAGGTCTTTGCCAAATACAGAAGCTTGCTAGATGGCTTAACTGAGCTGTGCTTGTGACTCTCAAGTCTTTAATTTATTATTGAAGGAAGGAGTTGCATTTTAAAGAGCAAATAACAGATTTGTGCCCCTTGGGTTAGCTTGTGATTTGCTCTGTTTGGGGAAAAGGTGGCCAAAAGCAATACCAACTGAAGACACCCAAAATAGAATTGACTTTGCAGAGTGGACGTTGAAGGAATGACAAGCTAGGTTCCCCAAAGCTGAGATAGACAGTGTTTGGTAATCTCCATTTAAATTGTTTAAAAACCAAATTCAGATCGTAGACTGTGAGTTTTGGAGGGAGGTTGGTAGGTTATGGGCAAGTTATGAAGGGAGGATTTTTGAGAGGAGCAGAACATGCACACTGGTCTACTGCATCTGTTTCATTCGGACCTTGAACCTTTAGGGTTCTAGGAGAGTTAGTCAATGCTTTTATATACTTTAGGGCAAATAAATTATCATCGGGTCCACTGAAACTAAGTGAATTCAAGTCAAAGTCAGCTCACAGGAGCAAAAGAGAGAAAATTCTTCCATTTAGGTATTTTTAGAAATTAATTTTGCTTTGAAAAGACAGGAGGCTTGAATATATATGTGTTTGAATGCATTGAGGCTTTACAAAGGACACTGCAAATGAAACTAGTCAGGGCTTTTTGGTTTCCTGATGGGTAAGAAATGACTCAACTAGTTGTTTGCTATTCCTTTGTACCTTGCACGTATTTGTCTCCGTGGGGAGAAAATTAAGGAGATTCCCTAAGTTCTCTTTGGCTTGCAACACAGACAGTTGGGGAATTAAACTTCTCACAAGGGCTGGCACAGAATAGTTTGCTATAAGCAGATACGTCTTTACAAATGCAAAATAGACTCTGTATGTACAGATAAGTGCCTCTTATGCTACATGACCTAATGAAGCGTTGCAAACCTTCAGGGAGTCTGCAGTTGGACATGGTCTGAGTATCTCTGATCAGGAATGGGTCTCCTGCCAACTAGCAGGATATTCTTAAAGACCTTGTGGTCATGAGGTATTCACCAGATCCAGCCCTTCTCCGATGAGGAGCAAGGAGTAAAGAGAGAATTTGCATCTCCAGGCACCGTTTCACTTGGTCACCATGTGTGACCAATTCTGTGTCTGAGCATTGAGTCAAAAGCATCTAAAATACTATCCTAATTAGTGATTTCTTTTAATGTTTAAAAAATGGTGTTATTCTGTAATCAAAATACAGCTTAGTCATAGTTCTAGCACATGCTAATTCAAATGTAAACCAATCTTGTTAGTGTACATTAGCTTTTGTTGACACCATTTGTAGTTGGAGGGAGATAATGTGACAAGGCACACTGTACTGTAAAGGAGGCCATAGACCAAAACAGGACTAACAGAAAGTGGATTATGAAACCACTTTTCTGGCAACTTGAATATTAAACAGAAGGTAAGTGACTGAAGTGTAACGCGTATCATGCTGAGTTGAAGGACCTCTAGTGATCTGTGAATCCCTTCTTTATGCTTTGTACATTTATGCATGCACACAGAGGGCTAACAGTTGGGAAGTATTTTGTGAATTTTCAATTAAAAGGTCATTCTTAGCAGTATGTGAAGAAATATGCCAGCTTTCTTTAAAGGGTAAAAGTGCATCACAGATCTGTGAAATTCTCCTTGATTACTGTATGAAAGTGTTATCTTACTGAAAGTGATACAGCCCTTCTGGAACATTACTCCTTTTAATAACAATTTTAGTTCCATTGTTCCCTCTCACTTTAATTTTTTTTAATTTTCCTCAGGGAGAAATGTCTCCTTCCTCTCCAGTTGGCTCTGGAATCGAAGAGCATGAAGCTGGCCCAACAGGCTCTAGCAGGGATGCAGGTATGTCTTTGGAATGGTGAAGTGGTAGTAGATAGTGAGTGTCAAGGAAATCTAGGCTTTTCTTTTGAAAAATACTGCAGAAAAAGTGTCTATCCTCGGGTGGACCTAACAATACTATTCATGTTTCTGTTACAGTGTTCAGAAGTTAGGATGCAAGTAGAGGCTGGTGATGCTGTAGAAGATAAAAATGTTCTGCAGATAGGTGGGAGTTCTTGGCTTTCAAGGCTGAAATGGAGACATACTTTTCTTTCTGTGGCCCTGTGCTACTCTCATTAAGCCTTGCCACTGCTAAATGTCTTGGAAAACTGAGTCAATTCTTGCTGTTCTCTTTGATTAGAAGAGAGGACTGCAGTTCTTGAAAGATGGAGAGGCTAATAAAGGATCTGGGAGCTGCATTCTGTATGTGTGGGCACTTTCCAGGGTTTTTTGTACGCTGAAAACAGTAGGAGCAACATCTGATATGGAAGTTTATGAAATTGCAGAAGGAAACAGCAGTGCAGCACAAGCAACAAAAATACTCAGGTTTGACAGTATAAGAACTAAAGCAGTTTACCTTTCTTTTAATTGTATAAATGAGTATGTATCAGTAAATACTTGTCGCTGTGGGGAGGGATGCTAATTGTTAAAAAGGCAGGTGCACTGGGCTGTAAAATGCACGTCACCATTTTCCAAAAAGAAATGTCTTCCTCAAAGGACAGGCATGAAGTTGTTTTGGGAGTATAATGATGTAAGTGGATCACTCAAATTCACTTAATTCAACATATAAGGTGTCAGGCGTTTGTCTAGGGAGTGCCCCATATTGGGGAATATCATAGGTGTAGGAGGCTCTGGTTAAAGAAAAAAAGGTACTTTCTGAAGGGTTCCTGTAATAATTGGGCTCTGCCAGGACATGTGTATGTATCACCTTCTTTCACTGTAGTACTCTGGTCCTACTCTGAGATCCTGTGCCCTGTGTTTCAGAAATGAGAGATGAGGGGGAGGAGTTGCTTTTAAAGTGAAAGCAACAGTAGACTAGTAGAACTTGATCATATGTCTGCTTGTGTACTGGTGCTGATATGCCTGTTGGAAGAACATTGTAGAGTGATGGTCAGCCAAGAATAGTGAAGGGATTATGAATGACCCACTGTCCACTGCAGCATAACTTCACTGGAAACACTCAGTGAAAAGTAAGTATTTATTTTAAAAAAGAATTTTATTTTATTTTTTTAACTCTCCTAACTTGCTTCACATCCTCCTGAGTTCTGTAAGAACTGGAGTTGCAACATTGCAAATTTGTAGCTGGGTACCTTAAATAAGTGTTGCCTCCTATCTAGAAGCCTAAAAAGGTAATCCAGAAAACAATACGGTTCTTCATCTGCATTTATATTTGTGAGGTTTTATGAAGGACAAATGAAAAGGCAGGAAATTCTTTAAGACATTGTTGTGGATTAACCCTGGCTGTCAGCTCAGCCCTGCCCAGCTACTCACTCACTCCCTCTCTGTGGAATAAGGGAGAGAATCAGAGGGTAAGAGGGAGAAAATCATGGGCTAAGACAAAGTTTAATAAAGAAAGTAAAGCTACATGTACAAGCAAAAATATAGAAGGGATTCATTCACCCCTTCCCACCAGCAGGCAGGTGTTCAGCCATCTCCAAGAAAGTAGGACTCCATCACATGCAGTGGTTACTTTGGAAGACAAATGCCTTAACTCTGAATGTCCTCACCCCCCACTTCTTCCCCCAGCACAGTGTCACATGTTAGGGAATATCCCTTTGGTCAGTTGGGGTCAGCTGCCCCAGCTGTGTCTCCTCCCAGATTCTTGTGCACCCCCAGCCTACTCACTGGTGAGAAGCAGAAAAGGCCTTGACTCTGTGTAAGCACTGCTCAGCAATAGCTAAAACGGGGGTGGTTTGGTCACAAATCCAAAACACAGCACCCTGTGAGCTTCTGTGAAGAAAATTCACTCTGTCGTGTTTAAAAACAGTACAAGCATAGAAGATGAGTAGGAATGAAACAGTGACATGTGATACAGAGTTGAAGCTGGGAAAGAGCATCAGTAAGAAAGTGATGCAGAACTTACAGGGTGAAGTGGGCTGCTCAAAGTCTGCACTGGAACAGAGCAAGGTTGTATACCTGGGAAATAAGACAAGGTAGTTTTGCTCTGTCATGGGAGCTTCTAAGAAGACTGGAGCTAGGAAAATACTAGAGTGGGTAAATCCATTGCAGAATGCCTACCATTAATAAGATGCACGCATTTAGGTGGTTATAGACTAAATGGAAGAGGTATTTCTAGTAGAACTCTGGGGAAATAGTGCCACTGGCCATGTTGGGAGGTACTGGCTTGGATATTGGCTTTTTCCAGGCAAAGAAAACCTGATCTGTCTTAAAATATTCAGTCTGAAGTTCAGTCAATCTGTATTGAACACACGCCTATGTATGTTTGTGGTCCTCACGCCACATATTCTTCCTCCTGAGGACTTGATTGCATTCATTATTAGTCAACTTTTGAATGACACAACAGGTTTAGGTGCAGTGCTTTACGGCAGAATTGGGCAGAGGCAGTTTTTTCTCAACCTGTACATTGCCATTTTCTCTCTGCAGAAGCTGCTATCTGATGAGAGGTTTGTATCCGTGGAAACGGACTCAGATGAGAAACAGTTGCTTAATCAGATGCTGAATGCCGTCAAAGTGACCCCTTCACTCAACGAAGACCTGCAGGTTGAAGTGATGAAGGTTAGTGTTTCACACGCATCAGTATTTACCACAGAGGCTGCGTGACTGAATGCTGGGGTTGGCAAACAAATTAGCTGTTACCTTAGAAATCTCTACCTTAGGACAGTATTTGATTCCCTCCTTCCTGCTGGCAGATGTCAGTTGTTTTCATTTCTACTTGGTTTGTGTTTCTCTGGGTTGAATAGGAGAAAGTTTATATTGAGAGTCAGTGCACCGGTGGTCCCAGTTTTAGCAAACTGAAAGAGGACAATCAATTCAGTCTATGGGAGTTCACAGATAAATGGCTTCTAGATTTGAAAGTTTGTCTTTGGTATTGAACTTTAGTGCTCATGAGGTGGGCCGTGTAGTTTTGTAATTTTGCATTGTGTGCGTGTAGGTGCTTTCTAGTTTGTTAGCTATTTGTTGTCTTTGTAAAATGTCAATGGTGGGGAATGATTTGTTTAGGCACCAAAGTGGCCCTGGATTAGTACATAAGGGAAATGATTGTTTCGTACACTCAGTGAAAATTTCAATTTCTAGAAATGCATTAGCATTTTCTTGTGTGTGATAGGAAGCTCAGCTGCCAGGTTGTACTGTTTTGGAGTGGGGGTGCTGTCAAATTCCTCTGCCCTGTCACTGGGTTGGTTGTATGACTTGTCAGTACTGTCATAAAAAAGTGACTTCCAATACCTGTATTATTTGTCTGAACCAGTATGGTGGTGGATAGTTCTCAGATGTTTAGCAGTAAACTTTGTACTGCAGGGTTTGTTGTGCTATAGCTGATCATTGATCTCAACCATTTTAGAACAAACCAGGTGGTCCTCTTTGCATGTTCACTATACCTAATACAGATTGATATATTTGGATCTACTACGTGACTGTCCTTTACTTTTAAGTGCATGGATTAGGTATTTTATTTCTTTCTTACATGTGACATCCTTGATCGAATGAATGTAAGTCATCCACTCTGAAATTGCTCTGTACTAACTCTACTCTTTGCCACTGAAGATGACTACCTGGATGCAATACGCTCTCAGTGGCAGAACATGTAGAAGCATAGCAGCAGAAAAAAGGGAGGAGTATTTGTGTGGACTGTTACCTGTTTTAGAGAGCACACTTCTGCCCAAGGACAGGCTTAACTGGTGACACCCAGATCTGCATTCCTAAGCCAGCATGCCTCTTTCCTGCCTCTTTTGTTTCTACTGGGGGAAGGGGGAAGGGTTAAGTAGTAGCACTATGAAACCAGCAGGTCTTTCTTGGTATGCAGTAATTTTTTGCAAGTTGCTTTTTTACCTTCTTGAGTATTGCAGATTCAGAATCTTCATGCACAGTGTTTCTCTGAAAGCCAAGACATGCATCTGTGATGCATTGTCCCCACACTGAGAAGAATGTGAGCACTGTACTGTACTAGTTATGAGTGAATATCTTCTCAAGTTGTCTTAATATCTGAGAAGCAGAAAACCCAAACACCAAACCACATAAAACCCAAGCCAAAACATAAGATTTTATTTATGTACACATTTTTTTTTTTTTTAAAGCAAACTAAACCAAACTAAACCAGTGTTCTGTTCCAGTTTAAGTACAAGAGAAAAGGAAACATCATCTTTATTCTACTGAGTGAAATTTTGATGTACAGATCCTTTTCAGGCTAAAAGCGCAGAGAAACGCATGTATGGTAAAAATCAGGCTACATCTGTACATCCTGAGAACAAAGCAAAACTTCTATTTGGCTTTAAATATTTCAACACACCAGGGAGCCAAAACACATTGTAATCAGGGCACTTAAAACTCAGAGGCATTAAAGCTGAGCCTTGCCTAAAAGTCAAATTAAATAGAGATCTTTTTACATTGTAACCTGAATGTTACAGATGCTATTGTAACACTTGACAATGTGCAACCCAGGCCTGACTGAAACTTTCCAGGTTTTCGAAGAAGCTGGTCTCAGCAATGTGTTTAAATCCCTGGTTCTGCTAAAATGTGTCCTCAAGGCAGCATGTGATTGTACATTAAACTGTGTTATTCCATCCAGAGAAGATTAAATACGTCTTTATCCTGTGCTGATATTAGACACTCCTGAGTGTGAGCAGGTTTGTGTGAAACTGGGTCAGCAGTGATACTGGCCTGGTTCTTCATGACTTGCTGCACCATTGCACCCGTCTTGCGGAATGCAAGCATGAAAGAAAACACACAAGCTTTTAGTCATGCAAAATAGATGGGAAAATAGAGGTGCGGGAGTACGACTTCACTATAAGTTGCTGGCATGTAAGCTCCTAAATCACTTAAATGTGTTTGTTCTGTTTTAAATCCTATCCAAAATATTTCCTGTTGTTCCCAATAAGCGTATACTAGAAATTCACTTATTAGTCAGAACAAATACTTTGAACATTTATTTTAACGGTTTGTTGTCATCCCCCTGTATCGCAGATACGGAGCTGATGAGCTGAGGAGACTGTTCTGTAAAGCTTTTTATGTTCAGTGACTGCAAGTTGGAATTGGCAGCAAAAGGAAGAACACTGAAGAGAGGTATAAGTGCGGTTAGTTGCCTTGCTTCATAGGCTTTTGCAACCTGTCAAATATTATTGTAAAGGGGCAGCATTAGGCAGGGATGGAACAGACCAACTGTAATGTTTTCTGTAAATAATGGAGAGCAGTGCTAGTTGGACCTCTTCTGTAGCTGAAAAAAACAAGCAGTTGGGGCAATTGCTAATTTAGGGCTAGGTACCAAATCCTTATTTTTTAAGGGTGAGTGACATTGCATGCTCTAGACCTCAGACTAGAAGATCACAAAACTAGCATGCTGACAGTGTTCAGACTTAAGGGTCGCGGCTGGGGACTGTGCTGGAATGCATCATGGGCAGCCAGGGAAGATTTATACTGCCCAAATGCAGCTGTCAAGATGAACTCAAAGCCTTCCTCTCTCACAATACCTCTCTACTCTGTGCTAGGTGAGGTACCTCCTATTCTTTTTATAAATTGTGATTTAAGGTGGAATTTTACTATTTGTAGTAAGTAGTAAACTAAACTCCAGGTTAGGGATTGCTGTCGGTATCTCTAATTCTTCCAAATACTGGCTGTGGATTGCACCTTTTATTTAGATGTTTCATGCAGTGTGATTATGTGGGAAAATTCTTCCCTTGGCTTTCCAGAGTAGACATGATACTCTGAAGTCCTTGTTTATCTTTTTTGCATATAAGGGCGATCTTTGCATCTGTTTTTGCAGGGCACTCTTATAGGAATTACCCAGTGCTTAGTAATAATGTCAACAGCAGTTTTGTGCCCAAAAGAAGGCAGTGGCCTTTACAGCGAGGAAGCAGAAGAGACCGTGGCTTCTCTGTGACTTGAATGGGGCACCTGTACCAAGCACAGGAGTACTAACTAAATTTGATTTCCCACATAGTAAAGCAAGCTGTCCACTGTGTATAAATTTTGCATTCAGACTTGCATGTTATTAAACTACTGAGCCTAGTATTTCATTATAATATCTCAATGACTGTGCTGTTTATATGTTCTCTATATCTCTGATATATTTTATGACAGAAATGTTATAGTATTTTAACACCAGGGACTAAACTGAGGTTATTTAGGTGTTTTAAATCCTATTAAAAGATACTGAAAAACCAGGTAATCCAGAAAGTGTGACCAGAGGGAGCAGTGTATCTGACACAAGGCCACGTTAACATTGATCTTTGCTGTGGCCATGATACTTCAATATCACTCTGAAAAGGCCACTAATATATGTACTATCAGTTTGTATTTTTACTATGCTCAGCTGGATGTATCAAGGGAATGGAAAATCACACAATCATAGAGTGCTGTGTTGTTGATCTTCTTGTAATGCATCAATAGCTTCATTGCAGTTTCAAACAGAATAATCTAAAAATTTTCATTTGTGTATTTTCTTTACAATACCCCTGTGAGTCAGGAAGGAAGAGATATATTGCTCACTAATCAAATTCGGTGTTTTATCAGTGAGGTAAAAAAGTGACTCAGTGTTCTATTTATATAGTTGCAGATGTATAGGAAAAAACAGGAAGGGCAGTAATTCAACACTAACCTTAGATGAACATGGTCTTGCAATATGGCTGGCACAGAAATGGGAAGAATTTTATTGTATGACATGGAGCCATGTTATAACTGAATGAATTGCATGGGTGTATCTTTTGTTCAGAAGTAGGAACAACTTAAGCACTAGATTAACAAGCAAATAGTCTGCAGTAGGAAGGGGACATATTCTGGACTGAAGATGAATATCATGGGTTTGGTTGTGGAATAGGGGGTTTCTGGTTTCTTTCTTGGTTTGATGCTTTTAAATTCTGTCTTCAGATGTTTTTAAAATGACTGAAGTACTTCTTCATACAATTAGACTTTGCTTGCAGGAACACATAGAGTATCGACAAAAGCACTATCGGATCTGGTCAGATCAGCAATGGAAAAGGAAACTAATCTATACGTGAGCATCTGAATTGAGGTTCCTTTCAGCCCCAGCAATTCTGTGGTAAAATCAAGAATGCTTGGTCTTTTTTTTTTTTTTTTTTTAGTAATTTTTCATCTGACCTTAAAATCCAGTTCCTCCAAGAAAGACTCTTAGAAGAACTGGAATTCAGCTTTGAACTTAACTGTGGTGTCAAGGCAGGTGAAACCACATATGAAGGAAGTGGTTAGGATGGAAAGACTCCAAAATGGGAAGGACTTTTGTGTTGCTGTTGTTGTTGTTTGATTTGGGTTTGGTTTGGTTTGGTTTTTTTCCTTTTTTCTCACTAATGTTATAGTGACTTTCATTTATAAGGTGACAGCCTTCTTAATAATGCAGTACCCCTCTCTCTCTGTGATAATGTTATTCTCAAATAACAACAACAGCATGAAAAAAAGAGCTTAATGAACAATTGCAAATTAGTAGGTGGATCCCCACCCAGAAATAAGCTTGCTAGATAAACCAGATACACTGTAATGAAATGGGTACTGACAGTAAACAAGCTGTTTTTAAAAATAAATGCATGATTATTTGTTTAAAATTTCCCTTTCAACTGCCTTCTTTTGTTTTCTTCAGTCACAGATAAAGCTGTGTTATGTCGTCCAGTGCACGTCAATTCAGTCAGTGTCCAGATTTCCCAAGAAATTTACAGCTAGCAGGACAGAAATTTTCGGGCAAGAATAATTACCTTTTATGAAGGAAACTCAGTTTTCTGATTTGATGGCTTTTAAAATATTTGGTCTTTATTTCACTATTCTAATTAATGATGTCATGATATGCTAGATATGTTACAAATATGTTATTGTCAAGCTTCCATGCTTTGTTCCTTATTACCTCTGAGAAGACTTCACACAGTATTTGTGGCTACTCCACTTGTGGTGGTTTTTGAAATAGACTTGAGGATTTTCAGGAACCAAAAAATATTCTTCCAAAGTGGAGAGAGAGAGAGAGAGAGAGAGAAGTGTCTTCTAATTCCCATTATTTACAGCTATTTTATTTAGGAAAGGTTTCATTTAGGAAAGGCGAACATCATTTTAATTTAGGAAAGGTTAGTTTATTCACAGTGACTCCAACTGGCATTTGTAAGTGGATTAGGTGTACTGCTTGGTGATGGGCAAAATTTTTGTGGTTTTCTTTAGGCTTTCGGTGAAGAGTCATCCAGAAGTCTTTTTAATCTGCGAATGAGGTTTAATGAACCCTTGCTAAATCTACTGTGTGAGGGCAAGCTTTTCTCTTTCTATCTTCACAGACCCATTAATAGAGCATTTAGGAACTCTTCAGTAATAATAGTAGACAGGTCTTCTGATTTCGGTTTTCATTTTGGTTATATTCAGAACTGAACTATGAATTAGGGTTCTGTGGTAAAACTTAGCTTGTGTAAGGACAGGCAGAATGGAGCAAATAGCTCTGCCTCTCAAACACTCTTTGTAGGTTGCATATATCTAATTATGCTTTTGAAGATTGCTACCATAATGCTTTAAAGATACCAAGTGGTTCTTCGAGTACTAAGAGCCATCTCCTAGTCTTTTTAAATTTTTTTTCCTCATAATTAATTTAATTGATTATGCCCCAGCTACAGTGTCAAATTGCTCACTTGAGAAGATCACTACTGAAGATCTGCAAGGAGCGGTATAAAGTTTGGAGACAAGTTTTTGTTTATTCTTATCTTTTTAACAATCGGTAGTTGGCCCATTTTAGGTTCTGCACAACCGTGTTGTTACAGCTTCAGAGAGACAGTCCTGATCTAATGCAGTTATTGGATTAAGCTGGATTGTGCTTGAGCAACTGAGCAAAACTTGTTTTTAACTTTTTCAGGAAACCTGGCAAGAAGTTTGTTGCCATTGAACAGGAAGCCTAACTGTTTTCTTTTTCTGACACCTGGAAGCTTTGATGGGGGGGATACTTAATTTTTTTCTTTGACCCTCCATGACAGAGAACAAATTATATTATGTATTTGAAAAGTAATTCTAAACTGTTTGATCCAAAATGTTGGCAGAACACAACTGTAAAGTCCCACCCTCGCTGGATAATTGTATTCTGCACCTTTTTCTTGAATACTGGTAAATGAGCTGTTCACTGTAATGAACTTTCAAAAATATATGTATACTCTCATTGTTTTAAGGTTAATGTTTATGAAATGTATCTTTCCACATACAATTTCATTATGCTTAACAGAACATCATTTGCAACTGTTCTGCTTTGTCTTGAACTCTAAAATTAAATGGAGGAGGAATATGGACTGAAACAACTTGGATTTAAAGGCATATTTAAACTATAGTATTCCCTGTGCTGTCTCTTTGAGGCAAGGCATGTATAATAGCTTTATATGGGTGTAATGAGTAATTCCACTACCCATTAAAAATAAGAATTCATTGGTGCAACAATAAAAATGTAAGTGGTAAATGGAGATGGAGAAGACAGTGTCATTATCAGGATAAGAATCATCAACCCAATTGCTGATACTTGCAAGTAATACATAATTTTGAAATAAGTCATTTTTCCCCTCAATATGTTTTATGCACTGCATTATTGCGGATATTTTTCGATATCACCTGCAATACAAATTGAATTCCAGTCTTTTTCTGAACAAAGGACTATGTTTCAAATAAAGTAGAAAATAAAAGCCCTTATTCATCTTTGCATGTTTTAATCCAGAACTAGTTTTATTTTTTTTATTAATAAGAAAAAAAAAACAAAATGCAGAAAATTTGTAGAAGAAAATTTCACCTTAATGTGTTCATTAGTTCTTATAACAGTGGTACCTGATATGAGCTGTCATAAGCAATACTGATTTTTATCCAGTCCATAATTCTGCACTGTTAGAGGCAAGTCTGTAAATACTTGCACAATGTCATGCAAGCAGGATTTTTAGTAAGATCAGTCCTGCCTGGGAAAACTAGATAGAGTTCTTGGTGCTTCCTCCATTTAGCCTTTTCATAAATTAAATTGTTCTAATGTAGGGCAACTACAAATCCAGACTCTCTTGGGTTTACTTTTTCTTTCTTTCTTTTTTTTTTTTTTTTCCTGTGTGTTTTGTTTTTTGGTTGGGTTTTTTTTGGTTACTTCTAAAAGTCATTTTATTTGAGCACTTGGTTATAAGTATCTAGGTTAATTCCAATAGATAGAGTGACCTACCTTCCCCGTTTCAAGATAAGCTCATTCTTTTCCAAGTTAATTAGAACTATGGTAAATGCCTAGTGCTCATAATTAAGATTGTGATTAAAGAACTCCCCTGGTTCTTAGGTGCCTGGCTATTGTAGCAGAAACCACAGTCTTGAATTAAATACCTGAGCTTTCCCTTTGATGAGTACAAAAGAATGAAATGGTAATGGCCTGAATATTTCCACATGGGTACTGGATGGGAGCTGCCTAAACCAGTCAGTAGTGAGTGCAGTATCTCAAAAGTCCTACCTCTTTCTAAGATCTGTGGCTCTTCCTTAGTACTTTTCTGTGCTTTAATTAACAGCTCTGAACAACCTCTGTGAGTCTGGGCAGCCATGTGGCTTTAAATATCCAAGTAGAGGATTGGTCTTGTCTCTTAAAAGGTTTGCAGGACAGAATGATAGGCTTAGTTTCTTGCCTAGAGAAATTCTAAAGCAAAAATTACAGCTTTCTCAGTGCTTCCTCAACTGTGCCGTTATGACTGGTTTTGGACAGAGAAGATGCTCATTCTGTTGTGTTGGAACTGTCCCGTTTGGCATGGCTTAATCAAAATCATTGGGGTCAGGCACAAAAAGCAGTAATTAGAGGAATGCTTTACCCTGGGGCTTAGGCAAACAGGGGAAGAGTAAGGGGTCATGATTCCTGTCTTCTGTCCTCTGTGGTCATTCCATCTGCAATCATGGATGCATGGATGGATGGCAGAAGGGTTCCTTACTTCAGGTCAGCTCAACAGTAGGGGTTTCTTTCTGAGTTTCCTGAGGATTGACTGGTCTGTGAGAAGGAAAAAAAAAAAAAGAAAAAAAAAAAAAAAAAAGAAAATTACTTGTGATACACTGTCATCAAATACCGTATGCATGCTTAGGACTACTTAAGAGTGCACAGATTTTTTTAGTAGGGTTTTTGTTATGTTCAAGTGCTTTTGACTGGCAGATTTTGTGCAGATTTTGCAGAAATGAGGAAACATAAAAAAAAAGAGGAAACATAAGCACCATTGGAGTTTTATCACTGAGCCATTCTGTGTTGTGCAGTATATACAAGAAGTGAGCCATTGGGTCATACCTGCATGTTTTGCAGTGCCAATGTGGAAAGCAGCAAGTCCTTAGCTCTAGAAAGTGCAATTTAACACCTGTCCAGTGTGGAAAAACAAGTTCTTGCAGACATGCTTTAGTGTTAGACACATACAAAAACCCTGGAGACTGTTTAGCTATTAAGAAAGTGACCTGGAAAGATACCGTATAATCACAAACCCAAATATAGAAACCCTTTAACTTTCTTATATTGCCATTTTAGCCTTTTCCCCGCTGACAGACATTATTACTTACTGGAGGTGACAGTGCCAAGTTCTGCTAGCCAAGTTGGCCACATAACAGTAGCATGGAAGAGTTGCTTGCCATAGCTTATACAGGCAGTTATACACACGCTCCAGATGTGCCACAGATGACATGCACTACACCTTCTCTGCTTATGAGCTTCCCATGATGAGAGTGGATGTCTGCGTAAGAGTATGTGAAACAATATGTTTAAGTATATAATTACATATAATATGTCTTTAACAGAAGGT
>WTSP01009572.1:0-12657 GCA_025331215.1 Actenoides lindsayi | reverse complement strand
CCCCCAACGTGGTGCACAAGCTCCAGCAGTGGCCTTGGTCTGCCCACCAACCCTTGGTGCTATCTCTAACCATGGGGTGTTCTCACTGCCAGAAGCAGACACTGCCTGGGAAAACAGGCTGCTGAATGCAGACAGTGCAGGCAGTTAGAAGAACAGAGCTGAAAAGTACAATCACTCAACAGAATTAGTGCTGTTCTCACTCAAACCAGGACAAATGAGAAACCTTTCATCTCACAGTCCAAGTACTCGGACTTATTTCTTGCAAAATAATTACATTTTCATCCCAATATTTCTAAAAAAGCTCATCACTGTGTATGTCTTTTCTCTTAATAGGGGTAATATAATATTCAGTGTTTTGGGGGGACTAAGTACCTTCAAAATCAGCGTGCTCATAATATAAGCAGAGAATATGTCCCTGGGTAATGATATTTTAGTTAAGTTACTTTATTTAAAATATCAGTTGGGGAAAATTATTTCTAGCTAGTGTTCTAGTAAATATTTACATGCTCTTAGCATATAATTTGACTTTCTCAGTTGTTTACCCTTAGAGTTAAAACTGTATTTCCTTGGGCCATTTTAGTGCAGTACATCTGATTTATGCTCCAACTTCAACAATATGGCCCCTGTCCACCTTTCCCCGTGGCGTTTCTCGCAGTACCTCACACTGAAGTGAAAACTGTGTCTCTCTCACACCGTAACCTCTGCCAAAACCTTCCTCCCTGCAGGAGGGATACAAAGCCAAGGACACAAAGCCCCACTCCGGAGCTTCACCTTGGCTTAGGCCTCCGAGAAAATTGCTGAGCTGTGAGCGAGAGCCATGAAAAGTCTGCAGGAGGATGGGAGGTAAAATTGCAGTGAGAGGTCGGACAGCTGAGGTGGGGAATGTGAGTAGCTCAAGGATTCAGGAAGAAAATCAACAATGTGAGAAGATATTAAATGCTTATGAGGACAAAAGTGGGAGGCTGGTGGTGGTCAGGAAGAGTCAGGCCCTTGGGGCTGTCCACACTGGTGGAGCTGGCAGAGGATGGCAGCTCAGCAACGCCAAGGACCCGCTCAGGAGTTGCAGGGTTGCAATCTTTCTCCTCCTGACCAGTGCCTGCCTGAGCAGCAAAGAGTCTCCAAGTCCTTGTCCTGAGCAGAGAGCATGCTCAGCCTAAGAGCTCCCTAAATCCCAACTATCCCTTGTGTGTGTCAGGCAATGAAGGGCTGTTTTGTTCTGAAGGCCTGCACAGCCTGCTTGTGGAGTTTCTGTGTTCCTGGCTAATGGTGCCTGAACAAACCAACCCCAAAGAGGGCTGTTAACAAATGACAGTCTTTTTTACATATACCAGCTGAAGTTAGCTAAGAAGTAGTGAATAGCTTGAAGACAATAGCTGCTTGGGTTAGAGGCTGGATAATATTGAACTACTTAGAATCAGAGAACCATAGAATCATTTCATCTGGAAAAGACCTTTAAGATCATTGAGTCCAACCACTAACCTAACACTGCCAAGCCCACCACTAACCCATGTCCCTCAGCACCACATCTCTATGGCTTTGAAACCCCTCCAGGGATGGGGACTCCACCACGGCCCTTGGCAGCCTGGGACAGGCCTTCACAAGCCTTTTGTGGAAGAAATTTTTCCTCACGTCCAAACCAAACCTCACTTGGTGCAACTTGAGGCCACAAAAATGTCCAACAGAGCTGTGAGAGGTGATTTGGATTTTCACTGCCACGTAAAGAAGAGTTATGTGAGACATGGCCAAGCTTCATAGATAACTGGAAGGGAGCAACTGAGGGCATTTTGGTGGGTCCACTCTTGAAAGGCCAATGGCACCTAGAGGGCTGCATCAGTAGCACCAGCCAAGGCCATAGTTATCTTAGCATTAGTACCAGAAATGCCAAATTTTTGTACACACCTAGAAAAACAAGGAGTAAAGGGGAAAAAATAATTAGGGGATGGGAAAGGGGAGGTACAAGGCTAAAATCTATTCCATTTCCATCGGCTTATTCAAAAAGCTTTTCATAACCCAGTCTGTGTCCTTTCTGGAACACCAAGAGGAAGAAATGGAAAACACTTTGACTGCTTCTGGGTAGTGAAAAGCAGGACTAGAGAGAGAAATGGTTTTGTGCTTCCTACCCTTTCTCTGTGATTGACTGGGAGGGTCAGGAAAAGGAATGTATGTGAGAATGGGTTAACTGGAGCAATCAATATACTAGATGGAATAAAAAACTTCTCACATCCCTGTTGACAAGCTGAAAAAGATGCACTTTGCTCACAGTGCCCACGGAAGCCAGGACATTGCACAGCCAGCTTTCAAGAGCACTGCTGATGGAAAAACCTCAGCATTTCCTGTGATATCTGCCTATTCATGCTCTTGCTTGACAAACTGCTAATCAGTGAGCAACAGAGTTACAGGGCGAGCAATGTGCCAACCCCAATGTTTTCATGGCTTTTTGGAAAGGTTTACAGTTTGGCAGGTATAGAAAATGTGGTGCAGCATGATTCTTTTTAAGAGACCTGAATAGAGACTACAAAAATAGTAGTATTTTACGATGCTTTCCTGAGAAGAGGCATGTCAATTATAAAATAGGAGGCAGGGAGATTGGATTGAATGCCTCTGAAAGAAAAAAAAAAAAAAAAATCAACATCTTTCTGCATCTAAGGGCTGTAAAAATAGCTCAGGCAAATGGCACCATTCTTATGTTGCTCAGAAATGAATCTTTTGCCCCTTTGTGCTCATGTATGCCTCACGCAAGGTCTCTTTACACAAGCATGTGCACACCTTGTCATTCTGCCTGCTGAAGACAGACACACCATAGCATGTGTTTGAGAAAAAGTCAACATGTAGCTGCTCCTGGTCCAGGTCCACATAGCATTTTGTCTGCAGCTTGCCAGGCATATGTCACCTCTTGACATTGCTACAGGAGATGCTCCACTCAGACCGTATCCTCATTAGCGATGAAAAGTTGCTGAATGATACCTCAGCAAAGACCCCATGCAAAGCTGAGTGGGAACATGCCTCAGGAAAAGCCAGCTGAGCAAACTCGGTCTGGAAGAAGAAATGGGATTGGATCTTTTCCTCTGAATTCTGCCATTCCCCCATGCATTTAGGTGGTTTATACAAAGTGCTTTGCTTTCACCAGTGAGTGTGTGACAGGCACTAAAGATCCCTTACAGCTCTTAAGTGTTGATTTATTCCTCATTCCTATGCACACTCCAGAGGTACTCCCAGGACTGTTGCTCGTAACTTTGTGGTCTCCTTTGCTGAATATTCAGGACTCCAACTTCTGTCCTTGCCCCTAAAAAGCAGCTGAATGCATGCCACTGATTAGAGCAAAGAAAAATATTTCAGGACCCCTTGTTCTTGCTGTTTTGTGGGCAGAATCATAACACATAGAATGAGATATCTAAGTTTTTCTGGTCTTTTTTTTTCTGCTGCTACAGCACTGGTTTGTTGATGAACATTTAAAACTCGCTTTTTTAGCTCTCTACTGGAAAACTTTAAGATCTGTTTATAATCCATGCTTTTAACCAATCTAATCTAACTGGCATACTCCTTGTCCACCAATATGTTCCACTATCATGCAGAGAGAGCTCTTGAAGTTTTCTGTTAGTGCCTTGTGCCTTCACTGTGCTTGATGCTCTAACCAAGCAGAAGAAACTTTAGCTTTCTTTGCATTCTAAGAAGCAACCCAACTTCTTCGTTTCTCAGAGAAAATTATGTATCTGATTGAAAACACTATCTCTTATTTTACCAGGAGGAAAGGTCATTCATCAGATCCAATTTGGTTCTTCCTGCACCTTTTTCCCCCTAAGCTCTGGTCTCTCCTGGAACATGTTTCCCCAGTTTCCACCACCCAGGAAGGATTACTGATGGTTTGGCTGTGCTGACTGAGAACTCAGCATTGCATGTCACGCCTCGCTGACAACCTGCTATGATTCCTTGAATGTGTGGAAAGGAGTGGATGAAGGGAAATGGTAGGTATAATTTGTCTGGACTTCCAAAAAGACTTCTGCAAAGTCCTTAAAAGAAGGCTATTATGGGAACTAAGTAGTCCTGAGGTGAAAGGCAAAGGTCTGCTATGGATTAGAAACTAGCTAAAAGAGGTAGAAAACAAAGAGCAAAAATAAACGGTCAATTTTCAGGCAGGCAAAAGGTTAACACTGAGGTTCAGTAAGTCTTGGAGAGACTTCAAGGACAACAGTTACTGAACATGTAATTTACCAACAAACTGAAATAAGCAGGAGAGATTCTAATATAGATGGCATTTGGTGAGTAGCCTTTTCCATACAGACTTGGACTTATAGGTCAAGACCTCAATTTCCCTCCTCTCTGCTCCAAGGTTTGTAGGCAACAGACATATCATTTCAAGCTCCCAAGTGATCTATTGTGATTTGAGCTATTGGGAATACTTGAGGAAAGAGCAAAGACATAGCAAGTTTCTGGCCTCTTGAGCAGCAAACTTTAAATGAAGTCCAGAGGGACTCTCATCTTTTATTACATAGAATTCATTCAGCTGTACTCACAGTATATGACCCTTAAGTAAGCAAGCTCCCTGAAGCTAATATAATAGGACTTCTGAAAGAAGGAGAAATAAGAAAAAATACCTGAAAAAAATTATGTCTCTCAGCAACACACTGTAAAGAATGACCTAAGACAAGATTTGTACATGCCATTTTCTTAATACTAAATTACAAACATCAATATCTCCCTTTTCCCCAAAAAAAGTTTCCATTCTTTACAACACGGTGATAGAAGTTTTAATTTATGATGCTGTCTGGCTTAGTCCAATGCAACTACATTTGAGATAGGTGCAAATTAAAAAGTAATTAATGAATATTATTAATTCTCTGTAATGCATTCAGTGACAAGACCAGGGATAAGAGTCTCACTGCGGAACAGCATCTGCAACTGCTGGAAATCCTGAACAAATGGATACATCTATTTTAGCTGCATATTTTTCAGAATCAAAACAGGGTACTCTGTTCTGCATCCTTTTCAAGCAGTTTCAGGGTAAAATATTATCTGTGAATACGTTTATAGATAGTCTCAGAAAGAGGAGTAGACAGAGAATAAATGAGCTGCCAAGATTGTATCATGACACCTCTCTAGAGAAATATTTTAGCCCCAAGACTCATTCCCGTAACAAAAGTCAAAGCACTCTCCATCTCAAGGAAAACTCTGGTTGTCATAGGCTACATATAGAGTAATGGAGCACCCGAGCAAGATAAAGTCAAATACCTATGTACTTGCTGTGAGGCACGAAAGGATGAGACAAAAACGTGTCAGATTTCAAGGTTAACGTATTACATATTTTCTTATTATGGAAAGGAAAAGAAGCCTAATAGAATTGCAGATAGCGTGGTGGATATCTCTCTCTCTATATGCTTTTTGTGGAACAAGGGTCACTTTTAGAACCCAATTTTTCGCTTACTGAGACGAAGAAGAGCTTTTGTATCTCATTTTAGTGTAAAGTGGCAATGTAATTCATTTCAGTGCAAGCGTCAGGATCAACGGGGTCAGAGAAACAGCAAGTCAAAACTCAGCTAGAAATCAACACGTGTGAATCTTACACTGAACAAACTGAACATAAAAAAGGGAAGAAGTTCTCTGGAAAATCATTAGATATCAACCTGGCATTTTTAAAGAGGAAAATATTATCCAGTCCCTTTTTTGTATGGCAAGTGGACACTTGCCTACTCCTAAACGTTTTGAAAATGCAGACCCCCACGTTGTCAAACGTTATGGAGTGCCTCATACGTCGTTATTAAAGATGAAACTGGAAAACTGAAATACTGAGGTTTGAAAACTTCACCTAATAAGTAGCATTATGCTCAGGATTTGGACACTGGCCAAGGTAGGGCACTGCCAACACCAAACAAAATTGGCTTTTCTCTCCTGAAGTACTTACATGTTTACATTCCCTCTCTTCCCTTTTCCCATGGACTGTGAATTGGCTAAATTTATTTTTTTTTTTTTCAGTTAAGAAAAAGAAAGTTTAACAATTAGCAAAATGTAGGGAGAGCAGAACACTTCCCCCTGTGGCTCTGGCAGAACATCCTACCATGTGTCTGGCTTGCAGGATGGAGCTATAAGGAAGGGGTGGTTTTCCACTTTCATGGAGGAATTAAAAAGAGTGGTAATTTTTAAAAACGTGGGTTTGAATATGATACTTCAGCAGTTCTTTGGAGAACAAAAATGGGTGTACAGATGCATTGATTTTTAATGCAGAAATATTAGTTTATCCTGTCTGGGCTAGTATCCTACAGAGGGCACCTGCCCTGTGTAATTAAAGTACATCTCATTAATTTCTTCCTTCCCTTCAGAATACAAATAACACAGCGTTTTAATGTACGGCATTTGTCATATCCGTTTAATAAGGTTTTTATCATTTTCTCAAGAATAAATATGCCATGACAGAGCTAGATATATTAGCCTAACACTTTTCCTTTATTTTTCCTTTTGTTTTTATAGTTACACTGGAAGAGAAACACATCTGAGGTAAATATAACTCTGCTATATTCCTGATACTAGTAAAGGATCTCATTGCTTCTGAACTCATTAAGTTAGTGCTTATTAAAATATGCAGGTTGCTCATTATGTCATGGAAAATACCATTCTTATTTTATTACTGGTTTCATTTATATGGTTAGCACATAGTAGACCTAATTACATTGAATACTGGGATACATTTTTTTGTCTCAGTCTGCGTTTTCATCTGACTCTGCTTGATACTTATTATTTTCAGCTTATTACAAACTATGTCACAAGCAAGAGGAGTCACAACAGCTTGAAGTGATAGACTATTCTAAAATCAGCCATTGTTAGTGGGGTTTGTACTCACCTAAATTTTTGATTGTCATAGCAGAATTTTTTTTGCTTTGCATTAAAAGATCCCACATTGTGAAAATGCTTTTGGAGCAGCTTAGCACTATGTGAAAAACATGCAAAACCCAACCAAGCAAAGACTTTCAAAGATTTTGTGTTTTGCCTTCAAAGCTATAGAATCTTTGACAATGTATATAGATCCGTCCTCTAAATTATACAGAGATGGGGTTTAAGTTTTGATTTTGTAGCTTTTATAACATTCTTTAAAATGTGCTTTTATGTCTTTCTGCCAAAGTAAACATCAAATAAGGAAGGGTCCTGCTTGAAATCAAGAAAAATCATGGCACTGTGGTCCTGACCTAGATGTTTAATAGTCATTGAATGTCAGCTATGAATAATAAGTCTCATTTTACTACCAACACATTGCTGCATCAATGGGGACACAGGAGCAAAGAAGGATAAATGAAACACTTCAAGGTGTTTCTAGCTTATGCTTTGACGTAATCTTTGGACTTTGTGCCTCCTTCACAGCTGTGAAATTCCAATGTTTTCTTTCTTTCCTGTTACTTTTTCCTGACTGCCATATCCCTCCCCATGTCACTTAGTACATTTTAAATGCCTTTTGCTTGTTTGTTTTATCGTACCCAGCCAAAGAACAAGCTGTATATTATCACCTCGTGGAGAATTCCCTAGAAAGCAGTAGACTTTACTGAGCCGTGCTGTCAACAAGCATCTGGTATGAGAAAAACTTTTTGGTGGTTCTTGCAAGCCAAAGAGGTAAGGGAGAAACAGGATGAAAAATTTAAGTAGAATGGTGAACTAGACCAGATACTAAAAAAAAGTTCATGGTAGCACAACTCTAAATAACAAGGTGAGGAACAGGTGAGTCTCTGTTGACCTACAGTCAACTGCACTGTTTCTGCACTGCTTCATCTGACATCACTTATCTAAGATGCTTCTCAGATACTGTACCAAAACTGCCAGTCTAGGTGAAGCCTTTTGGAACAAAACTAATCATCACTTTCTTTTCTTCTGGACTGTTACACTGCACATCACAGAATCCCAGCATGGTGGGGGTTGGAAGGGACCTCTGGAGATCATCTGGTCCAACCTCCCTGCTCCAGGAGGGTCACCCAGAGCAGGGTGCCCAGGATCACAGTGTCCAGGAGGGTTTAGAATTTCTCCAGAGGAGACTCCACAGCCTCTCTGGGCAGCCTGGACCGAGGCTTCATCACCCTCACAGGAAAGGAGCTTTTCCTCCTGTTCAGATGGAACCTCCTGCGTTCCAGTTTGTGCTCATTGATCTTTGTCCTGTCACTGGGAACCACTGAAAAGAGTCTGACCCCATCTCCTTGACTCCTATCCTATTGATATTGATCAGCATTGATCAGATCCCCTCTCAAGTCTTCTCCAGGCTAACCAGCCCCAGGACTCTCAGCCTTTCCTTGGCACAGAGATGCTCCAGTCCCCTCAGCATCTTTGTAGCCTGTGCTGGGCTCTCCCCAGTAGTTCCTTGTCACTCCTGAACTGGGGAGCCTGGAACTGGACACAGTTTACTATATATATCTCTCTCAACATATTATCTTTCTGGGTCGGTGTAAGCTTATAGTCACTGAGGGTTTACAGTGACATCAACATGCTTTTTATGTCAGTGGTCCTCCAATTTATCCAGATTTATATGTTATTTTGCTACCCATATACTGAGTCTAGGACCTATGAATATGAATAACCCACATCTATATGGGCAGCAACCAGAAAGGGCCATCCAGCCTGTATTTCAAATGTAGTGTTTCTGTATCATCCCGTTAGAGAAATGCCATTATAGCTAAATAGGTGGTCCAAGCTGGGCTCGTTTGTGAATCCCCTTCAGCACTGCAATTTGTATATCCATGACGTGCACAAATGAGACAAAACCAGTTATTCTGAGCTAATCCTTTTGGAAACTGAAAGGCTCTTCTCACCTTGTAGTTGTGCAATGAGCAATCTAAAGATTCAATTTACTCAAACTAAACCAATAAATACCAATCATTATCAGTGGCAACATGTATTTGCTTTCAAAATACAAAGGATATATCACTAGGGATGTGCTACAGCTTGCTCGGTGTGTGCTTATTGTTGACTGCAGATGAGTCTCTAAGTATGTAACGGAAGACAGAGTTTAACCTGATGAACAGAAGTCATCAGTGCAGATGAAACGTAGACATTTTGTCATGCCTCTTCACACACATAGCCAGTGCAAGTGGATACTCATCAGCATTACTTCATCTAACTCCAATCACAACTCATTTTAGACACTGTGGAACTGGTAATTTTTGCCTTTGTTACAAGGAAAGAGCAATCACATTAGAGAGCTTTCTCATTCTCCTAGTAATGAGTTTAATATGACATTTAGGTGAATGTTTTTGTGTCACAGGTAACAAGGTTGTTTGTACATTTTCTAATGGAAGCTGCACAAAGGTATACAGCACAAGTAGCTAGGTCTTTATTTTCTTTCTATAAGCTGAATGTGAGTTAAATGTTAAATTACAGTAATTGTGAGCTGGTTTAGCATTGCCTATTATGTCCTAGGCTTCATTTCAGAGATGGCTTTCCCTTAACTGAAAGGGAATTCTGAAGCTGTTTCACTGCACTATTCCAGAAGGACAGAGTATTTAGGGAGTGCTGAGTTTCACAGACAAAATTTCAGTAGCTGTTTTCTGGAAATCAAATCAAGAATGCCTTTAGAAATATAGGATTTTGTTCTTGGAGACTGGGTACCTAAATGAGGCTTCAGTTCTTTACTATCCCAGCTCCTCTATTTTAATCACACAGACAAAGATGCAGTTGTCCTCCACATATTGAAGATGTGTCTCTTAGTATCACTTTTCATCTGTGCATCTCATAACATTCCAGAAAAAAAGGACTGTGTCATTATTTTACATTTGGGGAAACTGAGGCATGGGAGTAAAAGATAATTTGCCCACCTCATGGGCAAAGCAGAGTAAGAGACAGGACCAACATGGGAAGGTTCCCCACTGTGGCCTGTCCATGTGATTGGGGAAAGAAAACAAATTCCAAACAGGTTGTTCAACCTGAGAGAAAACCTCTAAAGGGCAAGGAAATGAAGTAAAAAGTAATTTAAAAAAGCTAAGTACCCATGGGTTGAACAGAAATAGAAACACTTAGCCAAAATCTCACCTATGTCTAGAGGAAGATAAAAGCTGTGAGCAGCCAATGTGATTCTGTTGGTGAATAGATATGCTGACACTGCATAAGACAAATTAAACTCTAGCTAATATTATTATTTTGTGTGATAATTTCTGAACTTTTAAAAAACCTGTGTATTTCTGAAAAAGCTACATGTGGAAGGCAATACGGAATGCAGACTTACAGGTGTGCTGGCAAAGTTGTGCTACCCATTTAACTCCTTTCAGTTTTACCTTAAGAGAAGGTAAGCTACTGCATTTATTAATTATTGTTTAAGAAGCCAACGATTTACAATCTCCTTAAAGTCTCTGTTTCTAAACAAGAGGAATACACTGATGAAATGTGTGGGTGACAAAAGAAGAGGCATTGTCACTATAGGGTAACACACAGAAATAACGGGGTGAGCTCAAAAACCGTAATGAAGTGCAATTCAGTAGGCCAAAATACCATGCCGTGTGACAAGAATGTTTGCTATCTGCAAAAAATGAAAAAATGCTGAGAAAGGCAGACAAAGAAAATCTTCTCAACCCCTACAGGCTGGCTAGAAACCTGTACAAAGTAAAAGCAGTCTTAGGAGTTTTCACGTAAGGTATTTCCAGCAGAAATGGCACATGCAAAGAAATTTACCATAGAAATGTATCAAAATGCATCTTCTGAATTTTCTAGCCTTCCTCTTACTAGAAAGACTGTAAAGAGCTCATTAACTCTGTTCATCTAACTTATGCATTTATTGATTCACTTATAATTATTGTTATAGAAGTCTAATTAGTATGATTGATACTGACATCTGCTACAATGAAGTGCTTCTGATTTATTAGGAGTGAGGAAAAATATGCTCTTGCAATTTCTTTCTGACTCTAATTGTGGAAGTTTCAATTTTTTACAGGAGAAGGACCAGTTATCACGCATCCTTTTAAGTACTGCAAAGGTTTACTTCAGGGATGGAAGAATTCTTTGGGGTTATGAATTCAGGAAAGTCTACATCAAAAATACAAAGGAATGGTTACTGAGTTACTGAGGATATATCAAAGAGCTGAGAAATTGGAAGCAGAAGTATCCAGAAGAGTTAGCCCCAAATCCTTGTATGCCCTTTCTCCTAAAGGCCATAATGGTTTCTGTGCTGCAACACATTTTACATCAAAGACCTCTTTGTTCTCAGCAGGACTACAGACTCAGTTTGCTTAATGAAGTTAAATGTCATAAAAAGAGATGGCAACTCTGATTTGAGGAGGACACGGGCCCTCCTTCCTTCCCCCCAAATCCCTCAAACCCCACACACTGTGCTGAACTTCTGAAACCAAAGGATTACTTTCTGTGCACGTATTTTCTAACTTCTCCATGTAGCAGTGGGTATGTGATAGCTTTGAAATGCTATTCCATTTTTATTGATACTATCAGAGTTTCTCCATGAGTAGCTCTAGCTCATACATTAAAAAATAAAACAAAAAACACACCTCAAAACAGCAAACAACATTTCTAGAGAGTGCACTGACTCATATTTCTCCGCCCAAAAAGCCTTCGGGTCCATCTGTCTTTGTTTCATCACAGAGAAGGTACTTGGACACTGTTACTTTTGATTTTCTGACCCCTTGAGCAGATTTCCAAGGCAGAAACACTTCTCTAATAGCTCATGCTCTAACATGGCCCCAAACAAGCACGATCAGTGGTACTAATAATCTCATCCTTTCATTAATCTCCTTCTGATTTTTAGTGGCACAATCTTGCCTTCATCACAGCAATCTTGGCTGCATTACATCTTTAGGCTGCCTGTAATTCTGGGTTAAAAATGAGATAAAAACAGAACTTTTCTCCTGGTAATTCTTTTTGTTCATAAGAAGAGTTAGTCCCATTTTGGTAGCCAAAAATTGAGCTTTTCCTATCCTGAGATACTAGATTTTGTTGTTCTCCAAATTATGGTACTTATTCACAGGATTTCCCTCAAGGTAGGGAACTCATTATTTCATGTGTTTCTCTTGCAGTTTCTGAAGGCAGAGATTAATTCTAAAGAAACCTACATTGCTTCATAGATTTCCTCAGACTTTTTGAAAGATGCACAAACTCAATACTCTGGATAAAATATATATTGGGTTTTTTATTTTTAATTTTGGGGTTTTGTGTGTGTGTTTTGTTTTGTTTTAAATAAATATAACATGAGCCTTCTTTCACCTTACCACGTGTTAATACATGGCTGCTCACATCTGAGTACATGATCTTACAGAACTCTGCAGTCTTGATGGAATTTCAGACCTTCTGGTATAACAGATCATTCCATGTCAGAAAAAAGTACTCATTCACATAAACCAGAATAAATCCAGTGGGTTTATGTCTATATCTGAGGTAACCATGATAGGGAACATGAGCCAGGGCTTTGTGGGAATGCTGTTATGTAAATGGACAGTCAAGATATTAGACACACATGATTGTTTGAAAAGAAGATGGCAAATGTGAGACGGATAAATGTCGGGATGTACACAAAGTCTGGGATGTACACGAAGAGCCCAGTATAACAATTGTAGAATCATGGACTGGTTTGACTGGGAAGGAACCTTTAAAGGTCATCTGGTCCAACTCCTCTGCAGAAAGCAGGGCCATCTGCAACTAGAGCAGGGTGCTCAGAGCCCCGGCCAACCTCCCCTGCAATGGTGCCAGGGATGGGGC
>WTSP01009571.1:0-40944 GCA_025331215.1 Actenoides lindsayi | reverse complement strand
TACCTTTCCTTATATGTGAACAATGCTGCAAATTTAATATGATTTTAGTTTTTAAAATCATCCCCAGTCATCATTCCGCAGGCAGGCAGGTATTCATGGGTTCCATCACACGTAACAGCTCCTTGGGAAGACAAACACCATCACTCCAAACATCCCCCCTTCCTCCTTCTTCTTCATACTCGCTGGTGGGTTGAGGAGCAGAAAAGGCCTTGACTCTGTGTAAACAGTGCTCAGCAACAATGAAAACATACCTCAGTTTATCGGCGTTTTTCAGCACAAGCCCAAAACATAGCCCCATACTAGTGTGATTGTGAAGAAACTCAACTCACCCTAGCCAAAACCAGTACAGCTGTGAACAGGAAACACCATCCAATGCAGAGATGCCTAGCAGTGCAATCTTATGTTTCTCAGTTTGTTGTCAAGTAGAATAAGAATTCTAACTAACTCAAGCTTGAATATAAAAATACTCATAAGTACTTGACTCCAATTAGAAACTATAGTGGTTGAATAAGCAACAGATCTGCATCTGGATGAGAATTCTCAGGGCATTAGCCGTGATTTGTCAGGCAAAGGTGACATTGCCGTAGATTGTCATCTGTGACTTTTGGAAATAAAATTGTCAGTATTGGATCTTGAAAGAGTTTATGAAGATTAAAGGACCTGTTGTCACATTCTTAAAAAAATCAGCCTTTTGAGAAAATTGGATACTAATTATTTCAGTAATGTGCAATATTCTGTTAGAAGATGAACTCAATAATAACTTCATAAGTTAAAAATGACAGGTGTTTTAAATGTTTTCATAGTAAAAGGCCTGAATTAACTGAAGCTGTAAAAGCCATATGCTTCAAAATTTAAACTGCTCCATTGACTCTTGAGACTATGAAATCTGTGCATATCAGTTGCAACCACATGAAACTTTCACTTTTATTTGATAGGCTGATTAAATCCTCCATCTCACCCACTGGAACAAGACTGGAGAATGACACTAGGTTTTTACCTTTCTGTTAGTATCACTTTCTGTTAAGACTATCTTAGTAAAACATTTGATGTGACATCTTCAAATAGCATAAATTGTAGAGCCAGACCATCATAAGGATGTAATATTGATTGTTATTTGAAGCTCCTGATCATTTACTGACACACATGTACAGTTAAGAAAGGGTGGAAAGTCTGAATGCCATCACACAACCAAAATACACGTGTTTCCACTGTGTATTGGTGGCATCTGAGGTTGAGTTTTTTTATGGTGGTGGTGACAAGATATGGGAGCCATTAATAAGGCAATGCATTGCCACTGCTTGGAGTGTCTGATTTGTAGTCTACTGTATCAGATCTGTTGGATGGATAATATGGCTCCCCTTCTCTGTTTTGGTGTTGTCAGTGTGGTTTCTTTTTTTTCCTCACTGCCATACAATATTTTGCTATTCTTAAGTATATCTCGCCGGAGATGCTTATGGGCTCAGCTGTGCCTTGCGGTGGGGCTGCTGCAGAACTGTCCAGAACTGGCTGTGGTTAGCACAGAGCAGCCCCAGTCTCTTCTCACAGAGCCCACCCTGCAGCCCCATGGACACCCAGTACAGCCTAGTGGTATGTGGGTTTGCAATGTTGAACTACCTTGGTGGCAGTGTGCCTAGTCTGGCAGTGACTTCATCAAGTGGCATCATGTGGTTTTGGCTTCTAAAGATGATGTTCCTACTTGTAGGTAAGTGTACTTGTGACTTTTCTTGTCTTATCATGAATGCACCATATCTCCTACAAAAAATGTTTAGCTGTTGGAACTGATTGGGTAAATTAGGTGAGTTATATGCAATTTAACTTTTCTGCATATTTTTTTTTTTAAATTAATTCTTCAGTAATTACATGTGTAAATCTTTCATTTCTCATGCAAACTCCTTTGAATTTTTTGTCGTCTCTCACCTCTGTGCCAATGTGGGCTCCGTGAAAGCAGACTAGCCACATTAGAACAGGGCATCAGAATAAATTGGAGTCACAGTGCTTGTCCATCTCTATTCTGGGATTGCTCCTTCACCGGTTCAGGTTTCCTTGTTGGTTATTTTTTCTATCTTATCTCGCATTTTGCATGCAACATGTTACTCTTTTGCCAGATAGCTGAGGGTACTTCACCACTGTATAACTATGCTTGACATTTAATTTAAAATCAAAGATACCATTCTGTAATAGTTTGTTAAACTGTGCCTCTGTCTCAAGTAACACATATAACCTTCTCGGTGAAAGAGGTAATTCATTGCTTTGCCTGTATTTTCAGGGTGATTCTTGGAGTCAGAGAGATGAAAGGTTAGGTGCTGTTCTCCGTCACCTAAACAAGCTCAAATTGAAGTCCTATGTTTAGTATGAGTTGTCAATACAAAACTAATTTCAGTTCAAATATTTTCAGTTCTTACTGGTACATAAGCTCTGTAAAAGGCAAATAATGTGAGTAAACCTAAATTCTCTATTACATTGTGTAAGTAATTGTGTAGATGGAGATGGGTATGTAAATGCTTAAGTACTTGCATAGCATTCTGTTTTCTAAAGGGTAAAGACAAGAAAGCAAGGTGATAACAATTAAATATGTATTTATACCAGGGGGATTTCTTTTTTTTTCCTACTGATGAACTAGGGGCCAGGTCTTGCTAAGTTGATTTCAGCTTGCTGATTGCAGTTTGCATTTCTGTAGTCAAGTAAAAGAGCCAAAAAACATTAGTTATGATAAAATTTCCAGACCTGTCTATGATAACAAATCATAAAACTATTTCCAGGGTTTCATTCATTTGAAGCATTCTCTTTGACAATATCTAAACCAAAACACAAAGCTGATATATCCACAGCATCTCTTGTCATACAAGTGTATACAAAGATATTTGAAAATATCAGCGGCATCATGAAATTGTACTTTAAAAAGAAGATAGAAATCAACAGTGTACATAACCTGATGTACAGGATCTGAATAAGTGAGAAGAGTTGTACTGCTGACCCATAATATAACTCAAGCCAGTTGCTTGCGTTCTGTTTGCACAGAGGGTTATATTGTTAGTAAGGATAGTGCAGTCTGCCTGCAGCAGGGATTCTTTGGGATAGAGATGCAGAGAGGACGATTTTTTTGAAAGTTGAAATCTGTCCCAGTATTTGCACATCTATTGTTAATTATGAAGCAACTTATATGTTCTGTTTATATCTAAGAGCAGTCTCAGCCACTGAGTGCTTTAAACCATAACCTATGTTTTAAAAGTACAGTCTGTTTCAGAACAAGGAAACTATTATGTCTTAAATAAAACATGTATACCATTACAAACCTTGCTGGAGTGAGTGAAGCTGAGTTTCACTTATTGAATACTCCCTGGCACCTGATGCGAATGACGCATTCTACCTTAAAGGTGACTAATAGCAATTAAGAGATGTAAGATCGGCTTATGGTCTTCTGTGAGGGGACAGTCAATTCTGAAACTATAGCAATTTAAACACTGAACTAGCATAAACTAGTAAATTTTTAATGCTATACTATTTAAAACTATATATTATCTCTAGGGATACAAGATGTGCTTGCTATCCTTGGAGGTCAGCATGTTAGACATGACGCAACTGAAGTTTATTGAAGAGCAAGCTATTTCTGGAAAGATTGGTTTGATCTGAAGTGAGAGACAAAACTGCTGTGAACAATGATTTATATACGATGTTGCTGCCCTAGGGATAATCATTTGAATTTTGGGAAGGAGGGAAAGGGCTGTTCATGTTTCTGTAGGGAAGAAAGTAAAAGAACACTTTTTTTTCTTCCTCTGAAATACATAGAGAGTATAAAATGGTTGAATAAGACTGAGGAATGGTGACCAGGGTACATTCCTCAAGGTCACAGGAAGACTTTCATGCCAGCTCCACATCTTTTTGTTTTGTGTATTTGCTGGTTTTTGTTTGGTGTGGTTTAGGTTCTCCATCCCCCACCTCCTCTGCCCAGTTGTTAGGACTTGCTGATGGCAGTTTCCCTGCTTTTTGACAATCTTTGCTATGTGTGCTTTAGCAGGAGAACCTCATCCGCAAAAGGTTCATGCAGCCGCTGGGGAATTGTGCCTTAACTAAAGTTTGACCTAAAGCATAATCGAAGCTATATTCTTTTTGACATCTCCACTAACTAGTGGAGCCAAAGATACATATAACATTCGTAAAAGTTAGTTTTGTTTGTTGGTTTGTTTTTTTTTGTTTTTTTTAATAGTGTTTGTGGGGTTTGTATTATGTTTGTTTGTTCTTTGTTCTGGGATTTTTACAAGCTGGGTTTTTTTGAGTGCTTTTTGTTGTTGTTGGGGGTTTTTTTGTTTATATATTTTGGATTTTTTTGTAGTGGGAGGCTTTTGTTTAGAAAGCAGAAATTTGCTTTCTAAATGACTGATGTGATCAAAGAGAAACTGGGGTTCTTGGAAACTTCTCCATAAGTTCTTGTTGTGCTTTACCTTGTTTGGAGGTTTTACTATAAATGCAAATTTTATTTTATTGATCATATCTTTTGTGGGAAGCCAGTTGAAACTCATATGTTGTTTCAGTTTGAAATATTCAGAAGTATCTGAAAGAGAAATGGTGGGAGCTGGTAATTCAAAACACTGAGGAGAAAAAAGAGACTAAAACTTCATAGGTGCATCTATGTTCAAAGAGGGAAAGTTGTGATAGGAGTGGGGTCTTCAAATAATGGTAGTTAAATAAATTGACATGCACTTGGGGGAGACAGTACTAAAAAGGTCAGGGTTCCGGCTTAAGTGTCAAATATACTGTATAAACCCAAGCAAAATCATTTATATGAGAATAAATGAACTGTCTGCTTACTGCTTTCCAGAACAGGTCACTAAATATTTTTTTTTAATTGTGGCTGGTCGATAGTTACTTAGTATGATTAATCACCAGAAAACTTTAACAGCTTCCTGCTAATAAATGGAGATCATTAATGCTAATTTCTAACATCTCTAACATCTAACTTGCTCTATAAGAATGACTTCTTTAGTATTGCCATAGGAAGCCTTTAGAGGCCTTCAGGAAATTATTCCTGACTGCAAAGCTCATTCTTACAAAGTGATTTTATAGCCATGCATGTGAAAATAATGTTATTTTTAATAGTAAATAATTTACATCTTATGGTGATTTATGGAAAATCTCTACGGAAAAAACCCAAACCTGCCAGGATATTTGCTGCCGTTGACATCATAATCCTTATTCTCTGTGGAATCAACAGACAAAACTTTTCCAATCTTTCATTTTCTTAATTAAGTTATTCCCCCCCAGCATTGCCTTTGCTCTGCATTAGTGGATTTTTGGCCATTTTCCCCACTCAGAAAAACAGTGGCATAATTTTGAGTAGGATTTGGAAAAATCTTGGAGCTAGACTTACTTGTTTCCACACTAGTTTTTGTAATATTATGTCTTGATACATTTTTGGCCTGTCAGGTATTATAGAAATACAACAACTTCTAACAAGAATTTCCAGCATTAGCCCAATAGGAGATCTCCTGAGGGTATCTATTCCTATCCTACATTGAAGTGCTCTTTGCTACTTCAGGAGATGTGAAACCACAGATCAACTCCTTGTAGATTCTCATTATTGAACATATCTAATGACTGCAAGCACCTTTTATTTTAATGAAAACATCCAGATTTTTTTACGTTTTGAAAATACGATTCTCTGACATCAGCTGTGCTTTTTCTGACATCAAGATAGCTGAGGATTCTTCTGAGGACTCTCCTTTCACTATCTTTCTTTAATATCAGGCATTACTAGCTTCAGACTGGTGTAATGCATTGACCTATACGTTGTAGGGAGAATGAATCTTTTTGGAATTTCTTGGGAATTCTTTTATGCTTTCTTAAATGAAACGTTTAGAGTTACGCAGTGGTACATATCTCTTTTTATAAGAGAAGCTTCTTACATGAGTAGCTGTTCTGTTTGCCTGTATATAGAACAAGCCAGGAAATTTAACTACTGTGTGCAGAATATTAGCTACATTATGAAGTATTGAAAAACAGGATTCTTCTGGATGCTTCTCCACTTGGAAGTGCCAATGGACACTCAGTTTAATTGGAAATTGAAAACATCTTGTGAACACTGTTTTTGGTGTAATATAGTTGTCAAATTCCAAAATTATTTTCTTGAATTTATGCTAAAATCTGATGTTTTAGAACGGATTGGTATGGATAAGTTAAATGCAAGTGTCTAAATAAACACACCTGGGTTTTGTAAGACAAAATTTAATGAGTGACAGTTTAGTGATGATGTCCTGAAGCATAAGAGCACAAATGCTCCATTTAGTAGCTTATGTAGCACCAACAGATAGTTGGCCTTGTGTTTTCCCCGTGAGACATTTTCTCTCAGCCTGTAGTGCACTGCTTTAAGAATGAAACACATTACTTGTTTTGCATGTAAAAATTTCTAACACTTTTATAAGCTCTGTTTTTCCTCTTTGGTAATTCTTGTTACAACTTCCGAAGGCAAAGAACTAATTTTTTTGTAAAGTATTTTCCAAGACCTTTGTAAAGGGAGAGGTTTATGTGCATTAAGAAAGGACAGGCTATCTCACAAAATTAAGACAGCAATGAAGCTATTTTTGAGAACAGTAATACCCTGTTGATACACACTATTCTGAAGGCACACCTTCCATGATGTGAGCATTTTTCAAAGGGTTGTTCCCATCCCAACAATGTGAAAATCTTCAAAGGCACTTCATCAATATGCAAATCTTCAAAAGGGGAATTACAAAATAACAAGAAAACTCTCAAAGGGAAAGCAGTTACCCAAAGATGTAAAAATCTTTGTCAGGGACAGCTCCTCTGTGATTTATAAGTTCTTCAAGTGGAAATCACCTCAAGCAATGCAAATTCTCTCAGTGCATGGGAAATCATTGAGAACATTTCCATGTGTAATCTTTAAAGTGGCAGTAAGTGTTCACTTGAAAATAATTTTTAAATGGCATTTTTAAGAATTGGTGCTGTATTTACAATACTGCTACTGTAGGATACCTTGAGGATGGCATAGCTTTTGAGTTTGCCAGAGGACTTTTGGTTTTATCTATATCAGAAGGAGATTGTGGTACCAAACTGTACTTTGGGATGAGTGGTTTTTATTAAGATCTTAATATAGGATTATGAACTGTCACATACAGCTCATTTAGCTTCTACTTGTCAATTCTTTTATATTTGCAACAGCTACATTATTTAGGTTTAATTTTTTTTATTTAGGTTTTAACTTCCCAAGAACCAAAAGGCTTGCTTGTATGACTACAAAAGGGACATCAGTGAGAGAATGTGGTGTCTCCCTTTTGTCCTGAATGCTTGGTAGGATGTTAGGATGCCTGTCCAGAGTGCCAAGAAGGCATTGCTGGATTGCAGACATTATGTGTATTTTTGCATATGACAGCTTTTTAGTTTCCTAAAGATGAGATTTGTTCCTAATACCAGTAGTCAAAAAGAAAGATTTTATTATGTAATTTTTGTGCTTACTGAACTGCAGTAACTAGTTTTTCTGGAAAAGCAGAACAACATACTGATACTTTCTGCTGCCAGTTGCTCAGTACTTGGCCTGTTTTGAAGATTTTAGTTCCTTTAAGGACTAGTACCCTCTAAATGGATAGTGATTTGTTGTAGGACAGACATGATCTGTGACAAGAGCCTTTGTACATGTGGCTCCTGGGTGCAATCCTACTCTACTAAGTGAAATCCAGTTCTGTCACTGACATCAATAAAATACGGTTCCTACTGTTTGGATTTATGTTGATGTATGCTTTGTAAAGTTTCTAATGTGAGGTGCCCTATAAAGAAGGGGGCATCTTTAATACCTGTCAAGTCCTGAATTATTCTGGAACCGTATTTACTGTGCATATGCTGCAAATCTGTTGCCTTTGCTAGACTGTGATCAGATCGATCCTTGTAGGCATAAAAATAGCAATTTTAATATGTGGTGTAAATAGTCTAGTTGAGCAAGTATTACTTGGAAGGAAAGTTGTACTTACTTAACTGGCTTTTTGCTCACTTGTTGAACTTGGTTAATCTTATTTTCAAAGAATGGTACACACTATATGACTACTACAACATATACCCCTTTATTTCAGTTTGATTTTTAAATATCACCAGGATGATTTGTGTTTGCTGTTCAGGCTATGCTGAATGATTAAGGAAGTCATTATTATAGTTCTATTTAAGCTTGAGATTTATTCCATTTCCATAAACCTAAGACGACAGCCTCTTTTCAAGTTAATTTGCATACTGTGCCTTTTTGCAAACTTCCTGCATAAGATATCTGAAAGGGAAACAGTTATGAAAAGACAAAGCAAATATTTTTTCATTCAGTAAGTAGATTTTACCCAAAATAACTGGAAGTTAATGCCCCTGTCAAATGATCTCTTAAGTCTCGGGATTTGTTGCCCTAAAGGGAAATACTGAATATTTATATTTAAGTATTTAATAACAGGGTGAAATAAAGTCTTTTTTTAACTCAGTTATTTTATATCATGGTATTGATGTGTTGAGTACACATCCTGTTCAAGCATGATTTTATTATTTTAGAAAGCAATTTGTGGATTCTATGTATGTAAGATGACCTAGAGGTTAACAACTATTATAGTTTCCTATTAAAAACTAGAGTGGGGTTGTATTAAACGAAGCTATCGTTCTGCACAGGAAATGTGGGCTTTCATTATTACTATGCCTTGTGTAAAAGACAGAAATAGAGTTATCAAACTTCTGACATGATGATTTTACCTCTAGACAGCAATCTTTTCTTTTTGCATAAGCACAGTTATTGTGGTCATAATATAAAAACATACGCACAATTTTATAGTATTTTCTGAAGTGAGTTGAAAAGCATCAGATTGTGACGTATGTTTAGCGGAGAAAAATTGACAGCTTGAATCTGAAGGATATAGTATATTGGATTATAATATTTGGAAGTTACAAAGGCCAATGCTGTTTTGCTTTGTAAACCTAAAAAGGAAAACAAAAATTTTGTGGCACTGCATCTGTGATTTAAAGTGCACCATGTAGGTGGACATCCTAGTCTTGAGTGTCTGGCAGATAATTAGGGCTGACCCTTGATTTCCTTAGTCCTAGAAGCAGGCATGTAAAATGGAACAAAAAATTGAGAGAAGGGAAGAAACTTCATAATGGTGTTGAAAAATATACAAAATCTTCAGCAAAAGAGCTCTTAATACAATGGTTATTGGTTCCTGAGTGCATGGGGCTTCTGGGCCAGTAACAATGGGGTGTTTATACCACTCTCTACCAGTCAGGCTCACTTCAGCCTCCAACACTGTCAGCTGCTGGGATCCCCCTGTCACCCCGGAAATGGTTATGGTTTCAGCTCCTCTATATCCCGATGGTATTAAGGTGCACTGCGCACCTGTATCAACCAGAGCCTTGTACCTCGGTGGATCTGATGTGCCAGGCCATCGGATCCACACAGTCCAGTAAATCCTGTTGTCCCTTTCCTCCACCTGGCTGGAGGCAGGGCTCCTCTATTCCTGCTCCTGGTCAGAATATTCACTGTCTGACCCTTGCTGCGTCAAAATGGAAGTCCCCTTGTCAGACTCGGTGGAGGTAATTTTAATCTTCCCATATCTGCGGGATTGTTGGTTGCCTTCTTGTGTTTCAACGTTGATGACATTAACGGTCTTCTTGGATGGCCCTTTTTTAACAGCTGTCTTCCTTCTCAGTTCATGTACACGGGCTTCCAGCTTAAAGGTTGGTTGGCCGTCTCACTTCCTCATATCCTCCCCCTGGTCATGCAGAAGGACCAGAGTGCACTACGTGACATACACCTCGGGCTCCCTTTCCCTCTGACTGCCTGTTTGCTTGGGGGACTGCTGATATCCAAGGCACTAGCCCTTAGGGACGTGGAGGTGCCAAGACTCTCTTCAATGTTCTGAAGCCGGGAAGTAACAGTTTCCACAGTTGGGTTATCCCAGTTTTAAAATTTTCTTTAAACTGTCAGAATCTCTGTCCATTTCTTGATAGGACAGTGAAATTATGAGAAGCTTTGAATCCCTTAATTTTTCTGTTCATTTAAGTAAGCATTGAATTATTTGAGCTAGAAAACTGATGCCACCTTGACTTTCAAAAGTGCTCAACGCTATCTGTTTCTGATGGTTTTGTTACAGCTGTTTAGAATTTTAGGTACAAGGAAAAAGAAAGATTGTAATAAGATTTTCACCATTTTCATTGCTTCTATAAGCATTTGTTTGCAAGTTTGGAAAAGTGAATTGATTTGTGTTGTGAAGGTTATTTTAACAGTGAAGAGAGCTAGCTTTGTTTTTGAATGGTTTGTTTTAACAGAAAACAGATATATGAAGAAAATCCTAATTTAAAAAGATCTTGGCAAACATTTGATTCTTATTATCCTTTTCCATTATGCTATGAAATGCAATAACTTCCCAAGTATGGCCATCCTGGTTGTCTTTGAAGTGGATGCAAAAGAAAAAAATATTAACACCTACCATGATCAACCAAACTTAATATTTCTGGGAAGATAAAGTGCATATAAGTATTATTGCCTGTGCAAAAACTTCATTAATCATCTCTTGCTGAAGTCAGAGAACATTGTGAGCATAGGATTGAAAATGTAGTGACAGCAATTATTGACTTACTGTGTTAGTGATATGACAGCTTGTTATAAATTACCAGTGGTCAATGGGATAAATAGTTGGTATACAAACACTTGAGAAGTGATGATGTATTATTTTCCTAACTTTCCTTCATAAATGTATATTTGAGACTATAGATATAACTTCAGAATACATTTTTTCCTCTTGCAATGTAGGGAGCAACATGTCTGCTCTATTATTAATGATTGGTACTAGTTTCCTGTTCATGCTCAGTGGTAACTGTTAGTTTTGAGGATGGTGCGGGTGTAAATGAAGCTGATCGCTCTTTATCTTGCTGCACTTTGTGAAAATGTGTATTAGCTGTGCCACTGTGAACTGCCTGCAGGCATGAAAGGATCAAGTGCATTGTAGAAGCAATATAATTATTTGTTTCTGCTAAACGCTGTTTCTGCTAAAGGATTTTTGTTTTGTGGTGCATGAATATGGTTATGTTGCTTTCAGATTGTGCCATCAGTATGGGTTTAAGATTATTTCAGGATAGACTCAGATTTGAGATTTGTCTTGTTCCCTGATTTCTGCTAGTGCAGCCTTACCTACAAAATCCATCAATTCTAGTTCTTGGAGATTTGTAAACATATAGCTTTAACAAATATTTTTCTGCTCTATGTGCAGTGGTTGATCATTATCATGAGATAAGCCACTGATTTTATGCACTGGTAACAAATATTTGTTTCCACTATGATACTACTTGTTTCAGAAAAAGGAAAGGAGATACCATAATGTACATTAAGAATGCATTTCAAAAACTATGTAAACATGTATTATGGCACTGACATGATCTGCACATGTCAAACAGCAATTATTGAATGTAAGGTGGTACTGACCTAGTACTGGATGCATAAATCTAGATGTGTCTTCTGTTTTTTGGTTTTTGTTTTTTTTAGTTTTGTTTTGTTTTTGTTGGTTTGGTTTTGTTGGTTGTTTTTTCTGTTTGTTTGGTTTTTTTGTTTGGCAGAGCGATGAACTGATGTTGATGACATGTTCAAATTTGGGTAAATTCATGTAATTCTGAAGCACACTCCCTGTTGGTAAAACAGTAGCAGGCATGGTATCAGGCTTAGTTTTGGATTTTGGGAACGTAGGCATAGGATATAAAACACTGTTCTCCCTTGCAATCGTGAACATAGTAGTATATTATAACATTAGAAGTTTGATAATCATAATTCTAGACTGAGTTAAACTAAATTTGAAACCATACTTTTTTTTCTGGTCTGAAATTTTTTAGTTCTGCTCAGTTGGTTTTAATCTAGGGGCTCCTTATATTCTTCTGGATTTTTAGACCTGCTAACAGTCTTGGTTAGAGCAGTTGTCCAAATTAATGCTAGTAACTAAAGCCTCACCTCAGAAGATTCGAGTTCACAGCATTGCTGCTGGCTCCAGCAGAAAAATGCGCTTTGCAGAGATCACTTGAGCTTATGCTTGGATACAGGTACAAGGTACATAAAAAATATGAACAGTTTCTTTATGATGATAGAAGAGAGCTTGCTTACAGGATTTTTTTTTCTTTAATTTATCTGTATATTTTTATATTTTGAGACTTTTATTTCTTTTCTAATTCTGAGAAAATTGATCCTTTGGCATTAGGAGACAGTGACTGCTGGTTTGCATCTGTTCACAATCAACAGATCTGCTTTTATGATGGTTTCTTTTAAGCTCTCCATTGTTTCAAAAGGTCACATCTGCCAAAATATCTTTTGCTACACATGTTAGCCAGGAAGTTTCATGCTATCTTAAGACAGGACCACAATGACCTGCATATTTGTGACAGTGAGAAAAATGATCTGAATTCAAAAGGCTGCCCATAATACATTTGAATCTTATAAACATGCAGCTATGACAGATAATAATTTGAAAAAATCATGTCCTATAAACTTGTAATGATCCTATTGTTAATAACTGGGTTTAGATGCCTTTTTGACATGTACTGTTAGTTGCTGTTGCCCTATATGAAAAATGAATCTTTTCTGTTCATTAGTCCAAAAAAATTCACCTATTAGAAAAAAGAATTTATAATTAACCAATGCTGAATGGTGCAAAAATGTTACAGTGCATTACAAGGTTGATAGCTGAGTACTATTCCTTGTGATATAATTTCATGTCTTTATTTAAAAACGTTAAATACAGTTGGGTGAAAAGTAATACGTCAGATTCTAAAGAATAATCAGAGCACATCTTGTAATCATTTACAGGTTTACAAAAATGCTAATTAGTTGAGAGCTTCCAGAGTTTTCAGAACAAAAAGTTTCTATGTAAACAAAATCTGAACACTGTTATTTCTAGAAGGATGGATAAAGACTGAAATATCTACTGGCAACATAGGTTGCTATTGACAATATATTAAGCTGAAAGACTGCTTTCAGAAATCTGTCAGACCATGTCTATAAAGAGTAAATTTATTATAAATAAATAATTTTAAATTTTTTTTTTCTGATTTCTCACATCAGGATACAGCTGGTGCCACTCTATATTTCTATATTCAAGATAAGCTCTTGAGATACCACAGACTGATTTGTATCATTCCCTTTCTTGACTCCTTTTAAGAGAATTATATTTTTATGTACCCTTTTGATTCACCATCACATACAACAAATCAGAATTCTGTAACCCAATCTAAGCAGTACATTGATCTGTTCAGCTGATAATGCTGATACCTGCTGTGGAGTGTTTTTGCAAGCTCTTTGTGTAGCATTTTCTTCCTATTCTAATCTTTCTCATCTTGACCTGATTATTAATATACTCCATTCCTCTTCCTAACTTGGGAAATTCTTCTTGTTTTCGGATTGCCTTAGGCCAGCAGAGAGGAACAAAGGGCCAGAGCACACAATCAGCCCTGAAAATTGATATTTTACCACTTCTGAATAGTTAAGTCTCAGAAGACTACATCACAATTCATTAGGTTATTTTCACCTTTTTCAAAATTATGCATATCTGTGCCTAATGATGAAAACAGGCACTTTCTATATGGAGACATGTGTTTCTTACATCTGCCTGTCTATCCTAGTTGTTGATGATTCAATGAAGCTAGAAGCATTAGTGGACATTCCTCCATTGAAGCTGTTTCCCCAGTGTATATTTTTGCTTTAGATTAGTAACTGCCATATAGAAATAGCTTACTGAACAACTGCAACTCTGATAGTATAGTTGTTAATTTAGGCCTCTAATTCTGAAAGTAGCCCTGGTTGAGAGACACACCATATTCTTGCAGAATTCTGTTATGTCACTAATATAGAATGGAAACTTAACCAAATGTTTTGTTTTAAGAAAAAATGGACTAAGTTTTTGTCAGAGAATTTTAAAAAAATTGAGATGATTTTTTTTTTTGGGAACATCTAAAAACCTGTTTTTTAGTAATTTCAATGTTACTTATTTAATGTCTCCAAGTAGAACTAAACTAAATTTCTTCATATAATGCAAGCTTAGTAAGACATTTGAGAATCATTAAAAAAATAACAAAAACAAAACAAACCACGTGGGGCAAAGAAATTAAAAAAGTAAAGCTTTGGTGAATGACTTGATGCTGTTCTAATAACTACTTGTAATCTACATCTGTGACCAGCATTTTTATCATTATATCATTATTAAAAATGATCTTTTAGTTTTGTAACTCCACCGCATCCCTAGTATTAACTGACACTTCTTTTAACGCCCTACTGCACAGCATTATAGAAATAAAAAGTGTGCTCTAATAATGTTCATGGACCTTAGGTTTGGAATTAGCATACTGGAAAGAGATCCTGAAAGCTAAATCATATTTCTATAAGTGACCTATTACCAATCTGATTGCATTTTACATAGTAATTTAAATGAATTCTGTTAGAGGCCTGGGTTGGTAAAGTATAAAAATGGCTTATTGTTCAGCGTGCATAATTGGAAAGGCAGCAGACCCAGCAACAGGCTGGAGTTTGTGAAAACTAGGCATGGGTCTGCTTGAAATATGCTGTGGTTACACAAATGTTAGAAATATGGAGTATGAGTGGGCAGAAACAATGTGCAGCGAAGAAAGCCTTTCTTAAGATGTTATGGCTTTTTGAGAACAAAATGGTTTAAATTCAGCTGATGATAAATGTTGGTGGTTTATGTGGGAGGGAGCACACATGTGAACTGAAATGAGATTGAGGCTGTTTTTATCATGCATGGCACTTTCATCTTAAAGGTGACCATTTAGGCTTCATTTTAATTGTTTACTAAGCATAACTGCTTGTTCTATTCAAAATGTTTCCCTTGTTATAACAACTTTTATCTGGGCATTGTGACAGAGTTCAATCAATAAATTTCTCAGATTATTCATAAGTAGAAGTGGCTATACAGGGGTGAAAGCAGGCTAAGAATTTGATAATCTTGTCAAAACCTCATATAAATCTCACTCAAATTCCTGTGCAGAAGTAACATACCAAGTGAAGCTTTTAGGATTTTTCAAACTATTGATTTTTCCCGTGGTTTGTAATAGAATATGCAATTCTTTTACAGAGAAGTGTGAGACAAACTGGCCATGAAAACACATGCTTTAATAACCATCCATTGCAATCAAAAGAAGACTTTCTTTTTTAAAAGTATTACAAGATGATGATTATCTTGCTGTATTCAGCACTGGTGCAGTCTCACCTTGAGTACTGTGTGCAGTTCTGAGCTTCACAGTTCAAGAAGGATGTGAAGGTCCTTGAATGCCTCCAGAGGAGAGCAACAAAGCTGGTGAAAGGACTGGGAAGAATGTCCCATGAGGAATGGCAAAGAACTTTGTTTGCCTAGTTTGGAGAAAAGGAGGCTGAGGTGTGACCTCATTGTTCTCTACAGCTACCTGAGGAGGGAAGTGGAAAGGGAGGTGCTAATCTCCTCCCTGGTATCCAGTGATAGGATGTGTGGGAATAGTTCAAAGTTGCGTCAGGGGACATTTAGACTGGACTTGAGGAAACCTTTCTTTACCAAGAGAGTGGCCAAATATTGGATCAAGCTTCCTAGAAAGGTGATTGATACCCTAAGTCTGTCTATGAGGAATTTGGACAATGCCCTTAATATGCTTTAGCTTACGCCTTAATAATGCTTTAGCTTCTAGTCAGCCCTGAAGTGATCAGACTAGACGAACAGTGTAGGTCCCTTCCAACTGAAATTGGAGTATTCTATTATAGCTGTTTTGTTTTCTTTGCCAATACCACTTTTGACTTAGTGGTCAAGTAATCAAGTGAAAAATAAAATTGATCAAGTAAACCTCAGCTATTATGTCTCAAGTGTATTTCTCATACTCAGCTGTAGATCACATATTTCCTGCAATAATTTAATTCACTGTTGCATGTGAATAGTAACTGTCTGCTGTGTTCTTTTAGTCTTGAGTTGTCCTTCCTCTGTCTGGTGCTGAGATGTTTGCAAGGCCTCTATTCTTGTCACCTAGTAATTGTCACTGTTCCCACACAGATCTTTAATAAAGGCTAAAAGTAGACTAGGTAGCTTTGAATGGGAAGAGTGGTACAGATGCTCTGCTGCAATGTATATACCAAGTGCTTATGAAATAGCAGAACAGTCAGCGGCTTGAAAACAGTGGTCAAATGATGACTCAGATGTTGAAGTTTGAACAGCAGCCCCATCTTTGCTTATGCTTACAGAAATATCAAATGACAAGCAAAACCATTACAATCAGTAAATACAGCTATAAGGCTCCAGCAGAAAAGTGGGTAGCAAGGCAGTTACTGATCACCTGTCACACACATGTCTACCTATGCTGTGAACTGGGGAGCTGACTTAAGTTCTTAAAATACTGATCAAAATATCAAGTCCCTAAAACTTAACATTCTGGGTCAAATGATGTCCAGGCAAGACTCATTGAACTCCAGTGGGCAAGGGCTTTGTGTCCAGCATAAAACTGTAGTGTAGTAAATGGATTTCCTGTAATTATAAGTATACAGGACAATGGCAGCTATCTCAGTGGAATGCCAAATGCACAGCTTGGAGCAGAAAATATGCTGGTAATCACCTTTTCCTTCTCTGACCTACCTCAAATGTTCCCCTTTTGTCTCTGTGTGTTAGATTCACTTAGAACATTCAAAACATTTAACAGTTAAGCACGGTGGGATCCTTCACACTATTGTTTTTGTTGCTGTCTGTAGCTCTGATAGCTGCTCTTTTTTTGTTTGTTTGTTGTTTCCCTCAAAATTTAGTGCAAACTGTGTCTTCAAATGTTCGAGAGTAATACACCTAACTCCATGTATGGAAAGAAGTGAAGATTGTGGTTATGTCTTATCAAGTTGCTATAAGATTTTACTGATGTAATTACTAATTAATGCATTATTTCTAAATTATGTACTCTGTCATCCTGGCTTCAAATGCCATCTGTTTTAAACTTTGCAAAAAAGATGTTGTGTCTTAATGTTTTAGACTCTCCAAATTCTTTGCATGTGGTAGAAAATGATGCAGCCGACATTTTTCCAACCCACATTACCCTGTGATTAAAGAGAAACAAAAAAGATGAGTGAGTAGTAAGGCAGTTTGAGCTATTTTTCCTGTTATAGATATGTTACTGTAAATATTACTTAGCTCAGTGTTGATGTCTGTAGATTGGATTTTCACAAGTGCTACAGTGAAAGAAATGTGGCCTTTCATCATGCAACTCCAAACAAATAAATGATTTAGGTTACTTAAATAGAAAAAAAATATATATATCTTAGGGCTTTTCTCAGTTAATAGCTCTGCTGCTGTATACTGGCTTCATAATGAAATTCCTTCACTATGAATGAATAAGCTCAGTCACACTTCTCAATTTTCATTTCAATCTGGCTGTAAACTTCATCTTCCAGGATTGTAATAAATTGTTCTCTAGATGATAGTGTGTAACCCATGCTGTCTGTGGACGCTGTCATCAGATTCTTCTGAATGCAGCAACTTTTTTCTAGCAGGTATAGTCATTCTATAGAGGTTAAAGAAGCTGGGTTGGACCTATTTGTATATGTGAAAAAAAGCGTGTTCATTTGGCATATTTACAGGGTATAAAGTTGGAGTCTGATTTCATTAACCACAGTGCAAAATTATGTTTTCTAAGAATAAATACCATGTTTGAAATGAAGCATCAAGGTAAGGGGAACATTTTATGACATACATCTTGCTTTTCCATGTGAATGTTCCAGAGATTTATCTAGCTCATTGGGTTTTTTCTATGTAAATGTTACAAAATTATGTAGTTTTAAGAAGAACAGCATCTATAACCTAAAAATTTGTCCTACCTCGTAAACAGCATTCATTATACAACGGCAGTGGAATTGAAGGATCAGATGTAAAACTCAGTGAAGTTAGCAGATACCTTTCCATTGACTTCATAGGACATTCAGACCTGCAATTAATTGATTGTATGTGTTCTTAGTGTATGAAACCCTGTGTAAATAAATTGGTAGTTGAGCCTGCCACCTGGGCAGCCTGCCATCTGTCTGACCACTCCAAATAAAACCAAAGGAAAACAGCAACTTTAGTATCTTCTGGAAAGAAATTTTTGAAAACAATTTAATTGCTTATATTCTGGGTATATGATGTATTTCAGCTCTTTGTCATGCTGAAGGCCAGTTCTTCAAATCTTTCTCATTGTGCTCAGAAAAACCTCATCTCTCTCTAGTTAAATCATTTTACAGGAAAATCTGCTATTATCCATAGCTTTGAAAGTCCATGTTCTAGCATAATCTTGTCTTACTTGTGGTGTTCTCTAGACTCAGGTGTTTAAGTGTTAGTTGGTATTGATTTTTCACTTTTTTCAGTTTTGCACTGTTTGAAGACAACGCTTTTTCTATATATTGAAGAATTTCAGTTGATACCAACTCAAGAAAACAGCAGAACAAAAATCAAGCCCTTGAATTGAGGCAACCCAAGAACAAGGCAACAGAAGAAAGGACTCTCTGTTTGATAGTTTATAGCTCATAATTCTGTAACTGCCTTGGATAGTTTTTCTTTTGTTATAGCTGTGTTTTAGGCTGAAGAGATTGCTACTTTCTTTAATAGAGGTGCTGTTTTTAATGATGCGGTATAAACTTGGATATCCTTTGTGAACACAAAACATCCTGTATGTGTTAACATACGCTTGTCTGTGTAGACCAATGTTCTGGATTAATAACTTGCAGTGGACACCTGAGGACAGTTTTTGGGTATTGTTTCAGCAGAAACATGAATTTGTCTTCCCACCTAGAGGTACACTCAAATGTGCATACATGTTTGGTTTGGGTTTGTGTTTTTGTTTTGGTTTGTTTGGTTGGTTTTTTTGTTGGTTTGGTTTGGGTTTTTTGTTTGGTTGGTTTTTGGTTTTTCCCCCTAGAGAATTTCTATTGTTTAACCAGGTAAATAGTAAAAAAATGTCATTTTAAAATTTGGGAGTTGAGCTTAAAATGTGCATGGCTGCAACTGAAGACGCTGGAAAGCAAAAAAGCTCATCACTTTTTTGCAATAGACTCTTTAAGGCATATGTATGCTACTTAGGATTATTTTGGCAACACAAAATGTAACATACTAGTTGAGCAGATGGCTGGGATGCTATGGTTCACGTCAGCTCAACAGTCTACTATATGGAACCTAACATCTCTGCGTTCTCACCACTGTAGTGCGATGCAGCCAGTCTGATGACAGCTTAGCCAATTCTAAAATCTTGTAAGTCAAGAATTTTATTATTGGCAAATCCCAGGCTGCAAAAAAACCCCCAAACTTTCAAATAATAGGTGTTCAGAGCAATTAACTGACCTGTTAAAGAATTCTTAGGAAGGAATGCAAAATGGCCCGAGATAGTTTTAAGCCTAGAACCAATGGCATTGGTGGCTAGTAATCCTAGCTAACTGTATCACAATGCTGTTCTAGAGAGTAGATCAAAAGAAGAAAATATAACCTAATAACTTGGTCTCATCTAATTTTTTTTTTAAAAAGTAAATCTATGCCACTTTGCCTGACAGCTGTACAGCAGATGATATAATGGAGTACTGAAAAATCAGTTGAATACTATAATTAAAGAATTTTTAAAAACCTGCTACACATAATCAGTTTTCTCATTTGTCATATGAAGCCTGTAAGCTTAAAAATTTTAACTTGATGTTTGTGTTCAACTGTATGCTCTAAATAATTTGTAAATTATTACAGTAACAGAACTGTGCCTAAATTCTTAGGCCTATTGTGCCATACCAGGTCTCCTTGATAAAAATACATCATTTGAAAAGTGTAACTTATGAATATGGATAGAGATGGCACAGGAAAAACTAAATCATGTTAAGTTCCTCCCCGTCTGTATATAGTTGTAGAGGTTATGTTGGATGCAGAGTCATGAAGTGTCATGTGTCTTCCTGAAAGTTGCCATAAGCTGCTAGAGGATGAAGTTAGGAATGTTGAACAGTTCACAGAGCAACTTGCATTTATATGAAATACTGTAACAAATACTTGGGTCACATAAAACCTTGTGTCTGAACCGTGCTCAGTCCTGACAAAAAAAGACAGCTTGTTAGTAGCAATTAAATGGTATTGAAGTGTTCGTACTGTCAAACTATAGGTTCCTTGCAGATAGAGCAGCATGCACATAAGCATTTCTTCTTTTCCAGTTTCCTTTGTTGTGTCCGATTAGTAGCAGCACATTTTAATTATAATAAGCCTTCACTGCCGCCTCCTGTGTGTTCTCACAATTCAGCCAAATGGCATGGAGTAGTTTGAGTAGTGATATTATTTTCTGTTGAGATTTGTAGGAAACACTAGGAGAGAAGTACTGCTGGCAAAAAACCTTTCCATTTTTCTGAAAGAACCCTAAACAATTATTGTTGAAATCAAAAGGAATGAAAACATGAAAAGACAGATTTTTGTTTTACTGGGGGAGAAGGAAAAATGACCCAAATTAACTTACTTATTTCTGGGTTTGTTTTTTTTTTCTTTCTTTAGTTCCCATGTTTTAGTATCAAAATGCTCTATGCCGTATGTTTTTTAGGGTTGTGTAAATGGATTTGGATATGCTTTTGCTGATTTAGCTCGAAATTTTAACCTTTCATTAGTTTTAACTGCTGAGTAAGGCAAATGAAACACAAGAGGTTTTATTCACAAGGTTTGGTTAGAATACTTTGCCATGTTAAATATGAAGTCTATTTTAGCTCTTGATTCCATTGCCTAATGCTGTCGTAACAGATGACAATGGGTTAATCTCCCAAAAAGCCTTTCCCATACATACAAGACTAAACAAGAAGCAGACTTTCAAGGCTTTAAGTATGGCTGTAGTTAACTATAAACAGCTGTTGCAAGATAACAGCATTTCCATTGGAAAACCGAGCCCCTCTTCCTCATTTACAATGAAACCATTCTGAAAGTGGTATTTAGAAGGAGTCAGTTCTCTGTCTGGCAATAATCAGAATTAAGCAATGGGGGTTGGGGAGTGAGTTGTTGGATCTTTCTGCTCAAACTGACATTTATATAGCAATTCTATTTCTGCTACTGAAAGCCAAAACATACAAATCCATCTTATCCAGACTATTAAGAAATACGGAGCAAGTGATTATTTTTTTTCCCCTTTCCATTCTCTTTTCTTTCCTGCCTCTGCTCTGCATCAATGTTTATTTTGAATAATGAGGAAAGAACGGTATTAGCAAACCTCCATCTATCTTTTAGAAGTCTAGTAACATGACATTTGAATTAAATCCAAACAATACCTGGTGTAAGAATACATCTTTAGAAATTCATCTTGCTTCTTAAAGCCATACCATAAAACATTATAAGTTTTCTTGTCGTAGTTTTCAATACATTGAAATGTTAACAGAAGTGTCTTTTTGGGGAGAGATCCTAAAGCAAATCGGTTCCATTCCAAATCAAAAGCAAGAAGGTAATGAAAATAGGAGATCTAATTTGAACGCTTCTTGGTAGTTAGTGATTTGTTAAATAGTTTGGGTTTAATTGCTTTCAAAAGTGAAGGGGGAGGAGAAATCTTTTGTAATTAATTCATGCTTCCAGAAGAAAAAAAAAAAACACAAACAACAATGTGGGAAATCAGGCTGTTAATATTAGAAGTTGAAATGTGACTCAGTGTATAATCTCTGCTATAGTACAAGCAGCAAAAACGGAGACAAAGAAACAGATGTGCAAACTTCCTACTAGTTAAATTCCAGCTATTTTATCAGCAGCAGGACTCATCCTTTGTTTGATATTTCCTAGCTCACAAACTTCTCAGTAGAAAGACGTGAAAAGGTACTGCAAGAGGAGTGCTTTTACCATCTGCAATACAGTGAATACTTTAACAAAGCAACCTATGCAAATTTGGCCAGAAGGATATAAAGAGAGAGGGTAAACCAGCTATAATTCAAAACCAGCAGCTTGGTTAGGAACTTCTATGCAGCTGAGCCAGACAGAAACCTGGTTGTCTGACTTCATAATCACTTACTCCAGATCCAAAGAGCTTTCTGAACTACCGGCCATAAAGAAGAGTTATGCTTCTTAGAGCAAAGCCAACTTGTAGGTTATTAATGTAATTGGAGACATAGATAATTGTTCTGTGACTTCTTTCATACTGGGAGAAGTACCTCATGTTCTGTGGCAGTGTATGTGAAGATGATAACTAGCCTCTGATAACAGCTGGGCCTAAAGAAGGAAAACTACATTTAAGTCATAAAGTCAGGAACCCTGTAGCTGAGGTAACAGCACAAACTGTCACTACATACTGCCCTATTTTCAGGTTTTGCACAGAAAAGTAGCAGATAGATTTCCAGACCTGCCGTCTAATCCACAGACCAGAAAAATTTTCTGCAATGGAACATACAGGTGTTGATAAAGTAGTGTTTTTTACATGTTTCACATTACGCTGGACTCTGATATTTTCCTTTCAAGATTCAGGTTCACAATGATACTGAACAAAACCAAGAGCTCTGCCTCTTCCCCTCTTCCCTGCTTTCTTGTCAATCTTGGAGCCTGCACTAGTAGCATTAAGTCCTGTGCCCACATCTCCTGCTGCACATGCCACACCGAAGGTTCGAAAGCACAAGTAATCAAGACTTGCCAAATATGATTTGTCATTCAGTCTACAGATGGGTTGCCAGGTGAAATCACTGTCGAGTCTTGCCTCGCATTAGTAACTTAGAAAACTCAAAAAGTTAAATCTAGCATTACAGAACTGAGAGCCTGGTGGGGTAACTGACTGAGGATGTCACTTCACCACATCAGAAAACTTGTTAGCAAAATTTACAGCTTTGCTGAAAAATTGTTCTTGGATCATTGTTTGCCAGTGTTTGTCTTCATTGTAATTTCCACACTGCATTTATGAATGGACTTCATTTTTAAGCAGGGAAGATGACATTACCAGGTAGTATCTGAATGGAGATTAATAATAATTTAAGTCTTGAAGTAATTCATAAACAGCATATAAACACTAATATTTAAAGTGCTATCTATCTGTTGTGCAAATTTTATCACTTGTTCGTGGAATTATTATAGGTTAAAGGAAATTGTGCATGATTTCTGCTGAAACTTTTAGTTACTTGTTATTTTATAGTATGCAAATCTGCCGATAAACTATAATCCTAGTTATATTGTTTTAAATTGTACAGTTCTGCGCTTAAGAGCCGAGCCAGTCCCAGGGGTCATTCTGATGCACCCTAGCTTAGAAAAGAGCTTTTGAAAAACAGCCCTGATTTACACGATGGTGCTAAAAGTGTGAACAACTTTCGTCCTGATTTAAAACATGTCCCAAATTGTTGTTAGTGATCCGTATCACAGTTCCATGACCATTAATCATTTAATTGTTTCAAAACAAAGAGCCTCTTTTATGGAGAACTGTTTCACATGCGCATAGGCTATATCACTCACTTTTACAGCCAAGGGACTGTGTATTTTTCACTCTCACTAAGAAATGAACTGGTCATCCACATCCTTTGAAGCCTGTACGTTTTAGCCTAATGTGCTGAGGAAACAAAAATGGATTGTAGTGATATGATATGTAGTGATCAAATAAGAGACTCAGGAAGTTAAATAAATTTACAGGAGCAGAACACTGGGTCTTGATGATTTGGGTATTTTTCCAGGCGTATGTACATAGTAAACAGCCTGTTACATTATTTGTAAATAGCCAGTATAGTGTCAAATGGGACAATTGCTACAGTAGCACTAATCAAAAAGTATATTTTTTTGTTCAATCATGATTACAGCCCTCACATCATATTAAATTTTTACATCTCCTCAATCTCACAGTAGGACTCATTTGAAGTTGCTGAGTTTTTCTTAGCAGTAGCTCAACAGGATTTTTGCTACATTCTTTCTAAAACTGTGTCACCTTGACAGACTTGGAGTGATTCCCGTCCCCCTGTTTGGCTTTGTCATAAATGGTTTCATCTTTAATGAAGAAGGTGTATGTTAATGGACTTGTATGATACAGGTTAACATTTTCTAGTTCAGACCGTGCCTATGAATTGTGTACAGGTCATAAAGAGTTCTGTTTACTCATTATGAGTCTGTGAGTTTCATACACATGCTCTTTCATACACCAACACACAGAGGAAAAGAAACACAAAGTTAGAGACTGAGGAATGTAAAAAAAGTGGAGGAGGTTTTCTCTGCCAAATTCAAAATCTGTATTTCATAGTTGTACAGTGCAATTTTGGACTGTTCACTCAATCTTGTATTATTTGCAGCAAGTAACGGTCTTTGTGTCACACTGAAAACAATCCTGTAGCCTAAAAATAAAATTGCTAAAAGAACAGAATTTTTTCTAGAATTAATTGGTATTTTGTATCTTTTTAGCAACTACTCATTTACCTAAATAATTCATACATTTCATTTGCTATACTCTCATCTTCAACAATGTAACATTTCTCTATCAATTTTTGTTAATACAGTGCCTTTTTTTAGAATATTGTTCTGTCCTTGCTTAAGCTATTGGCATGTATAAAGTATGTGAATCCTTACCAAAAGTGATTCTTCCATCCCTCAATAAGTTTTGTCCTGTTCATGAACTTAGACTGCTGCCAAGAAAAAAGACCATATCCTTTTGAAGAGTCACGCAGTGATTTTTCCTCTGTTTTGGTATGTGTGTGATCTTGTTAGGGCTTCTCTGGGTTCTTATACACAGAAAAATGCTTGGGGTTTTTTTGGGCTGTTTTGGGGTTTTTTTTCCCTGAAAATCCTCTATGCAGCTCAGAGTGTCATGTAATGTAAACCTCCAGGCATTTCAGAAGAAATGGCAGAGGTTTGACTTTGGAAGTTCAAGTTATGTTCAGTTATTACTCTCATAGGTAAAGGTTGTTGGTTGTTTTTCCTGCTGTAACTTCTGGGTCATATTAATGGACTACAGAGAAAGAAATAAAGAAGTCAGAAGAGCTCTGCTTCATAACTCCTGGAAGAATTTCTTTGAAAGATTTACTAGCTAAATGACAATGCAGATACTGTAGTCAAAGAAAAAAAAAAACCCAATACTCAAGCCTCTCAGATTTCATTGTTCTTCAGCTTAGAAGATCTTCAAGGTTATTGTCACTTCTGAATACTGATTTGATAACTTGGACAGCCATCTTGCAAGCAAACAATTAGTTATGTGTTTTGAAGTATGATTTCCTTTTCAGAGTCTTCCTTACAAACATATATTGGTATACAAACATATTAGTTAACTATATAATTAGTAAGTGTTAGTACAAATCTGGCATGCAAAAGTATCACGAAGTATGCAACTCTGCAAGGATATGGTCATACAGTACTCTGGCAGGAGTAGACCACTGAATTAGAAGCAAGAGAATAAAACAGAATCATCCTTATTGGTTGATGGATAATACAAATCCATTTCAAAGAAAATTATTTTCAAAGCCTGCAGTCATAAGGATGCCAACCACACTGTCTGGCACCAGAGTTATCTGGAAAGCTAAGCACAGTACTCACATTTAATCCCTGTATTACTCTACTAAGTTTTGCTTAATGTGTTTATCATTACTGACTTCATTTAGTCTGAAAGACATCATCTTGTACTTGGCAATTTTTAGAAGGTATTGCACCATTTGGTTGTATTTGGAGACCTGTCTGCTTTAAACACAGATGACAACAATTTTGGCAGTCAAAATAAATGTAAGAAGCCGCTAGCTTTGTGTTTTGTTTGGTTTTAGTTTTTCTCCCTTGAGTTGGGTTTGTTAATTTTTATTTTTTTTTATACTGTCATGGCCATAGGAGCCAGATGGTTGAGTCACAGCTCAAACACATCTGTTCTAAAGCCTGACTGAAGATCCTGTGGCAGAGCTATAGCATCTTTTTTCATCTTCCTCCCAAAAGGGTTGAATTTGGTGGTGCTCCCCAACAGCCAAAATAAGTTTCCCTCCAGAATGAAGAATTGCTGCAGTTACCCATGTAGTCTGTGGGACTCCAGCATGCTCTTCTTAGTTTTAGCCTTTACATATCTTTCTTTCTTTCAGCCTTCTCCTACATTATTTTTGGTTAATAATAGTATTGGATACTTTTTGTAATACAGTATTTTATTAATATATCACTGAAATTTAAAAAGTATTTTATCCTATCTGTTGTAATCTGTACACTTGCTTGCTGATTTTGTGTTGTTCTTGTCATTAGAATTACTTCCATCAGAAGTATGAATCTGAAGTTATATGAAATTTTAAGGCTGTATTTTAGCAGAAACAACTCTGTGCCTTTCAGATATCTTGCATGCATATTTTTTTTTGGCTTCAATCATGAGTGTGTGTTTACAAATTATTTTGCAATTTAAGCAAGGCAAAAATCTCAAATCTGATGCATTTTTTTGAAAATATTCATAGACTTTAGCCTCATAACTAAATCAGAGAATTTAAAAGTTGCTCAAGTTTTTAAATCATTAGCAAAACTTGATTTAAATATTACATTATAGCTAAATGAGTGTATTCAGAATTACAAGGATTTTTTTTTTCCCATATTGTATGATTTCCTAGCACTGGTAGTTCAAAATTTGATTTCATCAATAGGTGAGATGATACTAGCTTTCCAAAACACAGCCTTGTCTAATGAGTTCGTTCTGTTTGTTTGAGTTTGGTTGTTAGGTTTTTTTTGGTTTTGTTGTTGGTTTGGGGTTTTTTTCTGTATTGCCAGAGAATTTATTTAGAAGAATTTTTCTAGGCTATTTCTAGGGTGACCAGTTAAAGATAACAAATGAAAATATGGAACCAAAGAATAGAATATTTGGGGATTATGAGGTAGATTATGAGGTCTGGTGCACTTCTACTTTGCTATCACATCACAGAAAGTTTGACTGTGTTTATAAATTTCCTTTTTAAAACCTTGGAGATAACACTCCTGTAAGAATTATGTCAATACTCCCTTTCAAATCTCAGATTACCTGATAAAATGTAGTGCATTTTCTCCTGTCTCTGAGTGTTATTTGGCTATAATACTTTTCTGGAAAATTGTTATATTTTGCTTTCCTTGATTTCTGTAGCTTGTGGTTAAGGCATTATAATTGATCTTCACCTAATAGCTGTGTCTGTGTGATCCAAAGAAAAAGGAGTCTGTTTAGTCTTGAGACTGGGGGACTAGAAGGCAACTGTTAATATATTTAATGGCTGTAACTGAAACTGTTGAGTGACTTGGTTAAGTGGGAAAAATGGAAAAGATCAGAAGAGAGTGAAGAAAATATCTAAGAAATGGTTTAGGTCATGGATCTTAATTTAGAAGCACGTAAGAACAGAAGTATGTAAAATAATCCTTTCTGTTTTCTGCGCACTATGAGAACTAGTGATATAACAGTTCCATGTTATGCTTGGGAGGTGGCATTAGATAGCAGTGAATCAGAATTTTTGTGAACTTTATCTCTTCTTGTACCTGATCTGTTTTGCAGCTTTTAACTGCTACAGGGGCCTACACCTTTATATTTGCAGCCATGACCCTTCCTCTGAATAAAATGAACCTGTTTTGAGCCGGGTCTTCTCTTTCCATGGTCAAAGAGCCTAGAGATGTTTTCTGTTGGATTGGACCTAAATTAATCACATTTTGTAGGTGGTATGATACTTCACACTTATAGGCCAGGGATTTAACATAATAAACTATGTTATATTCTTATTTACTTAGATTTATTTTGATCATTAACTACTGTGTGGACTCTGTGATAACATTATTATTTATTATTAGATACAATAGAAACATTGAGAAAAAACAAAAAATAGTTGATGACTGTGGCATGCTAAAGGAAAGAATAGTTCTCAGAGTTTTCACAGAATTTACAGCAAGGTCATAAATTATTACCAACTGAAATAAATATATTATTAAATTAGTCTTTGTTGTTGTCCTACTGGATGTAAAGTACAGGAAATGGAGGAGACACAGGAGAACCTTTCAGGAGATTTTGATCAAACTACCAAGTGTCCAAAAATGTTTTACTCACTTCGAGCTTAAAGGAGAGGAAGATCTTTATCAGCTGCTTTGTAAAAAGATATCAAATGCTTATTAAATGTTGATTCATGTTTTTCATTTTGCATTACATATATCTATTTTGCCAAGACTACTTTCTGGGTTTTATTTATTTATATCATAAATATATTTGTGTATTTCCTAGACAGAAAAGTGGTTTGGGTTTTTTTCTGTCTTTTGCTTCCTTTATATTACTTATATCTTAACTTCCATAACTGAGTAAACAGGATTATCTCTTTGTGTTCCATTGTGATTTGTTAAAAAAAAATAAAATTTGTAATTGTTACTTTCAAACTAATGACAAAGCTAGTTTTGCATGTTAGCAATTAATTATATTTCAAATCAGAATTATGCTTCTGCCTATGAATGTATATTGGGGTAGCTCAAATTTGAGGGAAACCATTCTGATTTACATAAGGTTGTCCCAGATTTGAGGGTGATCTCTTACCTTTTCTTACATGGAATGTGAGAAAGTATTAGAAATCATTTCTCTGAACTGTATTTTCCTGTAAAATTTTTTAGGAGCTACATATATGCTTTTCATTGCACAGAAGAGGAGGTGAACCAGCCTGTGTTGAGGAATGGAAAAGAAAGTTTTGCCTAGTTTGGAAAACTGGGGATGTTAAAGGTAAGATATTGAAAAACATGTCACTGACTAGTAAGTTATTGCTTTAGTTTTTATGAAGACTATTTTCTCTTCCTAAATTGAAATTGTTAATTTCTTGAAAAGAAAATCTAAGAAAGTTTTACTCTGAAACCCTAACTGCTGGATGATGTCTCCAATGTGCTTGTGGCACTGATGAAGGCCATCTCACACACTTCTCAAATACAGTGGGCCAAATGGTGTTCTGCTTTACTCTTTGCTCATGTTGGGCTAAGAATGTACTGGAAGTTCCTACATAAGACAGTGAAATATTGCCATACTGGTGGAATAATTCTTGAGACTGTCCTGGGCCAGTTTATGAGACAAACTTAGAAGAGGGGCTTCTGATAAAGGCCTTTAGTAGTCTACTGAGCCCTTCTTTGCAGTAGCTTGGCAAATGCTAAGAACTCTGAGGTTGATCTACTTTTGGCTGAAGTTAAAAGAGCACAAAGTTACCTATTTTTAATTTTCTGAAATATAGAATTCATTGAAAAATGCAGTTTAGCTGTACCTGAGGAATGTAGCCACTATGTACTTGCTCCATTAATATTAATAAAGTAGGTCGTGGGTGTACTCTTTTTATGTTTCTTTCCTAGCAAGTAAAACCATTCCCCAAGCATGGGCTCTGAACATACAAATAGATGTTTTTTAAATGAAATCTTTATAGAACCAGAAATCTAATCCTTCATTTAATCAGTAGGAATATTTGAAAAAAGAGGAACTATTGTATATCTGTCTTGCCTCACCTCAGATGAGCAGTGGGGATAATGCACATCAGGAAATTAAATATGTGTAAATCACTGAAAATGAGAAGTTGACCAAAACTGCATTTCAAGGCATTCAAAATGCAGGGAAGGCCTCAATGGGGGAAAAAACTGTTCAGCTGCTGAAAAATAGAAAATGCTTGGTTTATATTCAGAATGTGGATTGTACACTAAGACAAAAAGCTTTTAGTTGTGGTGTTTGTTAAAGGCAGGCAGCTTTGTGTATCTATGATTTCAAGAATTTTAGCAGGATAAGAGTAATTCTTCTTGTTAAATTCTGACTATAAAAAAACTGCCCTTCAGACTGACAGACTTTTCTTATCCTAAACTGTAGGTAAATACAAGTATTGTTGGGTTCTTTTTCCTTGTTTGTGCACGGGTATTATAACCTGACTTGGCTAATATTTGTGTCACTAGAATTTTTTACATTAGAAATCAACTTGGTAAGTTTATGTCTAAAACTTTCACTCGCCTATCAAGAAAGCAGAACTAAGTACCTGAAGTCGGGGTGAATGCTTGACCTGGGTTTGTCTAATGGCCGTTTCATGGCAATCTGCCTACTGAACACACATTTAATTTCTGTCTCTTTAAACTTTCTCAGTCCACTACTCTTTTAAGACAAATTTTGAAAATGCAAAAGGTGCCTGGCTAAGCATTGCATCTCTCACTGCCTTGAGCATCTTACCCTGCTGGAGGCAAGAGAAAGGAGGAACAGAGAATGGGAATTTTCATGGTGGCATGAGGGAAAGGAATAGAGAATCCTTCAATAAATGCTCAGGTGATGTTGGGTTCTACTATGTCACCTTATTTTGAGTCTCGGTAGCCTTACTATGTTGATATGAAAAATGTTATCAGTGTCATGTTAGGCAATAAAAGCTGGGGATAGTGAAGTATAGCAATAGTAGCATTGTTATGCCATGAGTTGAGTGATGCCGAGAGCAAAATATTTCATTCCTTGAGGCTTGCAGATACACAAGTAAATCTCGAGAGACATGTTAATATGCAGCAGTAATTTGTAATATAACTCAACTAAGCATTGACAAATCCATTTGATACAGGCTTGATCAGATTTATTAAAAAAAAAAAAAGTGCTTAAAGTGTTGTATGCACCAAAACTGATATGTCAAGATAAATGCATATAAGTTATTTCACATTCCTCCTCCCATTTATCATCAGTGACTAGGAGAATAAAATACTATTACATTTTCCTGGATCCTACAGTTTTACTTTGTTATATTGTGACATCTGTCACACAAAAAGTTTTATCCTCTTAAGCATCTTACAAAGAACTGGTTTTTTCATGATGAGGACTTAATCTTTGATCGTGACATATTTTAACTAAGATGTGTCAGTTAAGCACTATATTTTCCTCAGAACTGAAGAACTGTTGGAGATGTTTACTACTAAACAGAACTTTGGGGAAAAGGAATATAATTTTTTGTGTCATGAAGAATATTATGATGCAAGTGGGAGCAATTTCAAAAGAAGTAGAAAAGAGACAAGGTGTAAAAGCTCAATAACTAGAGAATGTGCAAGTCTCCGTTTGTTCCATACTGTATTGATTTGTTTTGCTTCACAAAATGGCAACTGCCTCATATATACAAGCTTCATAAAAAGCAGGCTTAGTTTCATTGCTTCAAAAAACAGGTGTAACCAGATTCTGAGCTCAAATACAAGTAGCATACCTCCACTCATGGCAATGAAATTTCACTAATACATACAGGGAGACATCTTTATGCTTTAAGTTATATGGGTCCCATTTACTTTGGTTTACCATCAGGAATCATAATCATTGGATGCTTCTTCATCTTTCTTCTGGATTACATGAAGATTAAAGAAAAAACAACAACAACAACCAAAAACCTGAATGAACAATGTTTATAAAAAGATATTAGCAGGAAATTTCATTGCTTCCACTAATAAAGTCAGACAGAAATGCATGAATGTGGTCTTTTCAGTGTTAGGTAGGCATATACACTGTTGTATATTTTCAGTGTGTGTATGTATGTATGATAACATGAAAAATGTGAATGAAAGGGAAAAGGAAATCAATCTTCAGTATCACTTCAGAGCTGCTGGTGGAGGCACAGTTTGGGTTTGGTTCTGAAATGATTGAAGGAATTGCACATGTCAGTGTAGTGATTCCTCACAATTGTTCAGAGGAATTCAGTTCACTTGTATCTGTTTTGAAAATTAAGTCCCTTATCCTAGAAGCACATAAAAATTTCTCAAGGTATTTTTAAAATAGCATTGGAATCATGAAGCCTGGATTTCTTGGATCTTAACAGACATAAATGGCTGGCTGGCTTGTTTTTTCTTTATTTTTTTAAACAGAGAAAAGTCATGATAATAGGGGTACTATGCATGATTTCTCCCATAACAGGAGACTTACAACCGTGAAGAACACTTCTTGTATGTTCCCCTGCATCCATCAAATTATATTTTATGTCACTTAAGTCACTTCTTGAGCTGTACATGTAGTATATTATCAGAAAGCACAGGAGAACTTGTAACCTTTAGTGAGTTCCCAGTCCAGTTATACATCTGCTCCTAAAATGCTCACTACATTTTCTTAATGATGGGAACAACTCCTGGTTTGCTGCTCCTTGTTAACTTTTCCTTTAAAGCGGAGCTGGCTTGTAAAGAAGGGAGTGCCAAAAACCTGTGTCAATTTGTACTGCTAAGTAGATATAGGCTGCTTATTAAGCCAGAAACATAACAATGTAGCCACATAAAACAAATAGATTTAGTGTGTAGGGCGTTTGGGGTTTTTTTCTGCATCTCAGACACTAAGAGGAGGAAGCAGAGAGGAAATTACAACAGGAGCAGCAGTTCTGTCCCAAAAAGATGTATCCCCACAGTGTGTTCTGGGAACTTCCTGAATTTCACCCTGGCCTGAACCATTTTCTTTTTTTTTTTTTTTCTGCTTCCTTTTTCAATTCTCCTATCTGAAGTACTATACCCATCCCATACCAGCTTCTGTTCCCTAAATAGGGCTTGGGCTCATTCACAAAACAGATTGATGTGAAATGCAATCATGAAAGCCGCTTCCTGTGCAGAAGCTACTGTTTCTGTTCATAATTTAGAACACCTGAATGCAAACTTAAAGTATCCAAAATCCTCATAGATAAAACTCTTGACAGAAAAAGATGTTTTTGGGGAAGGTGTGGAGTCAAATGGTCATGCTATGTAAACAGAGCAGCACGTGTGTTTGAGTGCGTTGGATGAAGACAGTAGATAATAAATGAAAACTAATTTAGAGATTTTAAATATTTTAAAACTAATTATTGTACAGAATTATGAAAAGAGAAGATACAGTAGATTTAAGGATATTGAAACTTCCTTATGTTTTCTATCTATTCTTCCCTGCAGATTTGTTTGGAGAGGTATAGATAGAGGTGTTGTCTAGGTTCCTAAGGTTAATACAGATCCTTTCTTAGTGTCTGGTTATTGATCTGTGCCTCTGTGCTTTATCAGATATTTTGATTGTCATCTTGCTCATGCACTGTTAAGATTGCAAAATAAGATTGCTGTTTATTGTTCTATGGCATAGAAGAGTTAAGAATATTCCTTTGCTTCTCCATTTTCAACTTAAAGTCACTTCCATGCTGTGATTTTTATTTTATTCTTTTCCCAGTCTCTGTAACCTTCTATTGCTGTGAGTAGGGATTTTGGGAGAGGGGTCTGTCAGTGTATTAAAAAGTTCCTCAGCATGAATTTTCTATTAGCACAGCTGACTACAGCTCTTCACAATTGCAGGTAGAATGAAATATTAATTAAAATAACTAATTAAGCATGTACACAAGTTTGAAGATGTTCATTTTAGCCAATAGTGGTGGTCTTCAGTCATGTAACTGCTTCCTATATCTGAAGTGCACTCAGAGAAGTGCATATTGTAATCTACTGGGGAAGTAATATTCATTAGAATCAGTTTGGCTTCATTGTTGATGAATGTAAATAATTTACAGTGATGTGATTTGTGAAGTGATCAGAAGGTTAAGAAATCTGTGGCATGTTTGAATGATTGAGCTCAGTCTGATGATCAAGCACTGAATTTCTTTCTGAACTTTATATTTTATTCTGTCAAGCTTATCTAGATGGCAGGTGATTTTCTAATATTAACAATCCATTTCCTTTCCTATTTCTAACATAAGTTGTTGGCATATCTACCTGGAAGTCTACTGAGAGAGGAAAATATCAAATATATGTTATTTTAAAGTAATTAACCCTTCAGGAAAAAAAAAATGGTGAAACCTGCAAGATTGTTGTAGTGTAGAGATTAAATTGCTGTGAAATGTTCCTGCCTGCAAGCTCTTTTGCATGCTCTTGAATGTTCCCTGAATGCAGTGGACAGGGAGAAAAGAGGAGGAAAGGACAGGAAAGGTGAATTTTGCTAGTGCGATATATTGTTTGTTTATGACAATCTTGACCTTGATGAGAAGAGAAAGAAGGTGCTTCCTTGAAGGCTTTTTCATTCACTCTGTGGAATGAAATGGCAAGAGCCATACACGTGTGTTTCGTAGGAACAGCATACAATTGAGATAGTCCTGCTCAAACACTGAGCTGGAGTTTTAGGTATGTTTTCTATGGATGCAAGAAGTGTGCAGAGCCCATCATGTGGGGGACAGGTTAGTCTGCCATTTAGCACTGACCTTCTTGAGCATGTTGTCAACTGATTATTTGTATTTGTCTCTGCTCAAATATAGCATGTAGCATCTGTTTCTATTCCAAACAACAAATGAGACCACTGGACTGTATCAGACCAGTATACCTGTCTACAGTGATAAGGAGAGTTTTAGGGAGTAGTATAAGAGTAATGAATCAGCACTTCTTCAGTTTTTATCATGAGCCTGCTAGGATCCATGGACTTTCTGAGTCAGAGGTGATAGGTTTGTGCTTAATGCCCTTTGATAGTTACTATAATACATTTGTTTTTCAAGTCTCTGAGTGCCTCTTAGAGCCATTGTAAATTCTGATACACAGAGAAGAAAGCGCACATATGGCTTAAAAGTTGTTGATTGCTTAGAGGGCCTGGAATGTCACTACTTATTTCCATACAAGTAAGTTGTTATGTGTCTATATGTATTAACCATTGATGGAACAGAACAAAATAAATCAAAAATGTATTTTTAGACTCAGCTGAATTAGTGATGTTCATGACATGTACGTGTTCCTGAGATGCTTACACTATTGGATTTAAATTATTATTATTTACAATTTTGTTTACTCTTGCATTGTATTTATACACTAGTAATGCTGCTACTTCATGCACATGAAGAGTTTGAATTTCTGTCAGCTCTTGTTTGGAGGCTAGTCTCTTCTTGACCTTTCTGTAGGAGCACAGCAATACAGTGGGAAGTAAAGACCCTGCCTAAAGCCACCACGTGGCTTCTGCTCCTAAGCTATTTCTCTATGGGTAGGGAAATTTTTTGCAGCATATGTGAATAACGGAATGTGGCTTAGATTTAGAGAATTGCAATTCCAACTGTTCAGTGACCTCTTCTAGGTAATGCAACAAAACATCATTCTAAACACAAGGCCACTCAATATGACATAAGCTTGTGGCTGCATTACTTTCCCTCACAGTAAAGAAAAAGGAAAAAGAAAAAAAATCGCTTCCATGCTGTACACTTATTAAAGTAGCATATTAAAGTAAGGTTTTACTTTTTATCTCTCTTGCCTCTGGCCTGGCCCTACTCTTTTGTGTTTCTCTCTGTCTGGGTCTTGATTCTGTCCCACTTAAAGCTAACCAAAGTTTTCATGTTAACTTGACCTGAAACAGTGTAAAGCCTTGAGCTGTATTTGCAGTGAAGGTCATAAAGGAAAAAAACAAATCTTTTGTTAGATCAACTGAAGTAACATGTAGGCGTTTAAGGGAATTTTTCCACTGATCTGAACAATTAGTTTAATAAAAAACCCAAAACAATTGTACCTCTGTGCTAAATTTTCCTTCTCCATATCCCTGTGCCGCAATGGCTACTGCAGCACTCCTCCCGCACATGAGTCACATTCAGGGGTTACGGAATATTTTTCAAGCAAACTTGAATGTGTGTTTGCTTTTTTAAATTTATCCATGCATCTGTACTTGTGTGTATGGGAATTGGTAAGGTGATGTTCCCAAAGAAAAAGAAAACTGTTGTTTTTTCAAAAGTGTAGGCTAGAATAGTGTTGGTAATAAGTAGTTCTGAAGACAGCTGACACATGTTCAAGATGGATTAGTTCATTACTAGTTCTATTTTCCTTCTAAACAGAATACAAACAAAACAAACCAACCCCTACATTTTTCAGTGCTTATCTGTCATGTGTCTGGTTTGTCTTGTATTGGATGTCATAAGAAGTCAAGGGCTTTTCCCCTGTTACAAATATGACATTCAGACTGTTCCAAAATGTGTGTTTAGCCTTACCTTCATTGACTTCCTCTTCTATCGTAACAGTTGAACAAGGATTTCTTCTTGAGCAATATTCAAATCAGTTTTTAATGAGCTATTTAATTAAAGGCTAATTGAGGTGAATTCATTAAGGATTTCCAAATTACGCTTATCAGGGTAGCTATGTTTTAAGATAAGTTTTAAAGTTTTAATTTGTTTTATACTGCATTGTTTGATCATAAAAGCACATCTAAAATTATTTTTAAATGCCTCATTAGACTTTCTATGCACTTTTCTTACTTAATACCCCATGTTGAATATGTCATGTGTGAATTTAATATATTCCTAGTTTTGCGCTAATATAAGAAGCATTAAAGCTGTTAAAGGGTATTTTTAGGATCTTAGATATTGTAGAATTAAAGAGTGTATTGGGAATCTTAATATAATTGGTTTTTTTATTAATCTTAGTCTTATTCTTGGTTGGATGTTAACTATATTTTATGCATATTTTCTTAATCTTGCTGAGTTTCCTCAACAGCAGGCTAACTGCAGGGAATATTGCTACATGATGATAGAATAAATCTTTTCTTTGTTTGAACTATCAGTCAGTTTAATAAATAAGAATATTAATTAATCAATCGGGTAAATTTTCCTTTCTGGAAGGACTTACTATCTTCTTGAATCAAAGCGAATTTGGAAAATAGGCATCTAGTTTAATCTTCTTGTCATTGTCAGTAACACCAAAGCAGTTGACCTAGAAGTGTGAGGGAAAGGAAGAGAAAATAGAACAAGAAATCTGAGGCTGACAATTCCCAAAATTGATCTACATCCTGAAGCTCCCAAGATTTGACCCAATAAATGGGTCATCATAATAAAAGCCTCTAAAGAGAAGTGCTACAGAGACCCAGATTCCTTGGTGAAGCAAACACTTCTGTTTCCTTTTTCTATCACATTTCCCGTTTTCTGTTCATTCAAAAGGCGGAAGTTGACTGTCCAGTCAACCTTTCCTTGTATTTTATATACTTGTGATTCAGTAGTGTATCATGAGATGCACAATATTCTTGCAGCTGATGTTTTGAGAGGAGATAATCAGTGCAACAGTGGCAGCAGGAGCTAAAACTGAGTGAAATATTAATTATAGATTCATCAGTTTTGTCTGGTGCTGGATCTGTCTTGAGATTGATAGCTCTGCAGTCTAGGCTACCGATCTATAACCGTAGCACATTATTTTATGGTCTTGTACTATTAGTAAGCTTTACTCATACTAGTACATAGACAATCCATTTCTGTACTCTTGATCAGCTGGCACAGTCCCACTGCAATCTGGGAGATCTTTTTGGGAGGGTTATCTCTATGAAGCTTAATGTGCTAACAATGAGTGATGAACTGTTATTTTCCCTTGATGGAGGGTTGGAGTCATAGTAATCTCAGTAATCAAAGTATTTGAGTGTTTGTTTTTTGTTTTGTTTTTTCTCAAGTGATAGCTAATTTCTACAAATTAATATGTTTTTCAGTTTTGCTTGGCAAACTGAGAAATCAGTGAAAACATAGGGTTTAATGTACATTGACATGAAATCATAGAATCATTTTGTTTGGACGAGACCTTCAAGATCATCAAGTCCAACTATTAACCCAGTACTGCCAGGTCACCACTAAACCATGTCCCTAATGACACTTCTACACATTTTTTAAATCCTTCCAGGGATTGTGACTCCACCACTTTGCTGGGCAGCCTGTTCTAGGCCTTGACAACCCTTTCTGTGAAGAAATTGATTTTAATATCCAAACTAAACTTCCCCTACCTCAACTTAAAGCAATTTCCTCTTATCCTATTGTTTACGTTGTTGGAGAAGAGACCCACCCCTACCTCGCTACAACCTCCTTTCAGGTTGTAGAGAGCAATAAAGGTCTCTTCTGAGCCTTCTTTTCTCCAGGCTAAACAACCCTCAACAGTGAGAACATAGGGATTTTTTCTACCTTTGCAACTCCTTTTTAGTTTTTACAAAGTGTTTCAATCAGATTGCCACAAACATTGCATCACACAGTATTTAATGTAGATTTTCAGTGTGAATTTTAAAAATGTTTTAGGTTACATCTCAAACTACTTTTTTTAAGATGAGTCTTGAGGGCTTGCCATGTGATTACAAGACTACTTGATGACAACGTAAGATCTACATCCTGTCTCCAGTGTGGTCAACGGCAGATGACAGGACATGGATATGTCTGTAGATGTATCTGCAGATTAGGTCTTTATCATTATATTCTCTCAGTTCCACTAATATATGGAGTAGTTGCTTCTAGTGCTTTGAGGGTGGACATTCCCTCCAGGAATTTATCTAATTCCTTTAGAAAAAAATTATACTCTTGGCAGAAGCATCATGCCAGGGTAATGAGCTGTATGATTTAATTATGAGTTGTGAAGAATAAGCCCTTCTTCATGTTTTTTTTTTAACTGCTTGTTCATAATTTCATTTTATACCACTTATGTCTTGAATAATGGCAAATAATGAAAAATCATTGCCTATTCACTATCTCCATACTACTCATCGTTTTATAGACCTATATCATGTTTCTTCTCAGCCACTTATTTTTGACAATTACTGCAGTAGTTTTCTTTCTATGAAATCCATCCCATTTCTCTGACCTAATTAATTATTCTGCATTCTTCTGTATTCTGCTCTTCTACACTGTAATCTTTCTGAGTGGTGGTGACCTTAACTATATGCAGTACTTGAGATGTCAGTGTACCATAGTTAGAAGCCTAATGAAGGGTTTTTTTTATTGCCTATTCCTTTCCTAATAATTCTTAATACAATATGTGACATCTTGACACCCACTAAAATTGTGAGTTGATGACTCTTGATTCTTTTTTTCCAAAATGAGTTAAAGGCCTATCACTTTTTATGCAAAATTACAAGTTGGTTCTTCACAAAGCGATTAGACTGTGTTTGCTTACATTAATTCTTGCCTGCCATTGTATTGTAAAGTCATATTTCTTCTTCTAGCTCTTCAGTGAGGTGACAGTCTTAATTATATTTTTAAAAAACCTAATACACAAATTTATAATGTGACTTTAATATACAGAGCAGAAGTATTACTTTGTTTGAAAGCTCTGTTGTATTATCGTATGCTCTTTTCCTGATCATTTAGGAATATGTTTAATGGTCAGTCCTTTGCGTTAAATGGATTTACCAAGACATATGTGGGTTTTGGCCGTACTTAGCTCTATGTCCCTCCCCTAATTTATTCAAAGCTCTTCGAGTTTACAAACTCTCTTTAAACTTTTGCCATTAGCCACTAAGATGTGTTTCCTCTGCTCAAGTTCCAGGTTTTGTGCCACCACATGCCTTGAAAAAAATACAATCCCCTCTAACAAAATACAAGTTTACTAATTTACTTTATATACTTCCTCTTCTGTTGCAATTCTCAGAAATTGGAGGATAACATGTAATTAGGAGTACAGTTAAAGAAACTGTCATCCTTCTTGCTTTTGCAGACATCCAAGAAAAGTAAGTGGTGTCTACACATAGTAACCACTCCAGGATAGGAAGTAGAGTAGCTTTTATTAGGACAGCTATGAACCCACAAGGGTCTGGGCAGAGCTTTAAGGGGAACTCAGATAATTCAGCTGAAGAAATTGTGTGGCGTTGAAGGACCTTAGCAAGAGAATGAAACACTCTGACACAACTCCTCTATAACAGAAGGTAATAGAAACACAAATCAAGTTACGGTTTTTGGTTTTTTCCACTTGTGATCCTGAAGCCATACAAGGCATTGTAGAATATTGTAATCTAGCCAGACGCTGAGAGGTTTTCAAATTCTGCTGCTCGAAAATGATGTCTCAACCATTCATAATGCTAACATATAAAGGAATTATGCTAAAAATGTAAAGTTTGTGCCTTTGTAGGGTCTTAGTGTGGTCATTAGTGTTAATGAGTTATATGTAAAGGGGTGATCTTACCAAATATGCTAATATGAATTGATTTCATATACATGCTCTGCCGGATTTGTGATTTGGTAAATAATGTTGCATAGCAAAAGATAGTCGCTGTCACTGTCATGCAGCCATGACAGTCCTACCAGGATTTTATTTTGTTCTTCTTTTGTAGAGGAAATAACATCCTGAGTTTCTCCAGCTGTGCTGACTTTAGTGTCTGACTGGGTGGCAGAGTAGGAAGAAGTCTATCTAGAGGAAAACATTCTTTGAGGTTAATTTGACCAGTGTCTTCATGGTAACAATGCAAGGATTTCTAATCTAGTTTGTTTGATACGGATTCACAGATTTCAGAGGTAGAATAAACCCGTACAAACAGTATAGGAGAAATTATTGCCCATTATTACAAAAAAGGTGAGGAGGAGTTGGATGTAATTTTGTGCAAGACATGCTCTGTGGTGTTGGAGACATCAACACAAATGAATGTCTTCATTATATTGTGAAATACAGTGCAAATTACTTTTTCAAAAGCTATTGTTCCTTCAAATGCCTTCTATATCCAGCTACAAGACTTTAAATATATTGTACTACAGTTTGACTGAATTACAAGATGATAGGTCTCTGTGTTTTTCACCTTTGTGGCCGTGGCTGTTAAAAACACTGTGCTGGGTTTTTTTGGTTTTGGGTTGTTTTTTTTTTTACCTCACTTGAAAAAGAAAAAACAAGTTATTAAGGAAGGATGTTGCAATTACTATTTTTAAATTTTAAAAATAAAAATAACTTTAGGTTTTAAGGATGTTAGTTGTGGATAGCACAGAAGCTCTGAAACTAAGAATTATCTGCTGACCGGACAGGCTCAGAGAGTAGTAAACAGAGTTAAATCCAGGTGGCAGTCAGTCACCAGTTGTGTCCTCCAGGGCTCAGTTTTGGGGCCAGTCTTGTTCATTATCTTTATCATCGATTTAGATGAGGGGATTGAGTGCTTTCTCAGCAAGTTTGCAGACAATACCATATTGGGTGGGAGTGTTGATCTGCTTGAGGGTGGGAAGGATTTGCAGAGGGATCTGGACAGGTTGAATTGATGGGCTGAGGCCAACTGTATGAGGTTTAATAAGGCCAAGTGCTGGGTCCTGCATTTCAGTCACAGCAACCCCAGGCAATGCTACAGGCTTGGGGAGAGTATCTGGAAAGCTGTCTGGCAGAAAAGGACCTGGGGGTGCTGGTCAACACCTGGCTGAACGTGAGCCAGCAGTGTGCCCAGGTGGCCAAGAAGGCCAATGGCATC
>WTSP01009568.1:21351-70495 GCA_025331215.1 Actenoides lindsayi | reverse complement strand
AGAAATTAAAAGAACAGTGCAGCTGGGGGGGGTGGGGGGGAGGGGAAAAAAGTGAAGGAAAAGGCTTGACAGTAATTTTTATAGTTGTGGGGTCCAAACATACAGGTATGTTGACTTCAGTGTGAGATACCAGCACGCTACACTTGTGTAGACTGACAAAACAGAGCATACAAGACTAACAGCTGGTACCAGTGGGTTATGTTGATGAGGTCTCAAGAAGCTAGAAATGTGGCCATGTGGCATCAGCCATACTTTTCCAGGTGACAGGCCAATAAGCAATGTCATGGACATTTAAGGTTAAGCTGAAGTAAAATCCCTATGGGCTGACATGAAGTCAGTGGCTTGAGGGTTAAGGTATTTTATTCTCACAAAAGTCTCTAAATGGTAAGTATCAGCAAGATGTGGACACACCTGAAAAATCAACAGAATGGTAAGAGAACTGGATCCCTGTAGATACTGAAACAGTGATCTCAAAAATTCCTTAATGTGATCTAACTACTCCAGCAGAAAACACCACAGACTCACCAAAGCATGCAGAGGTGAGAAGATGGCATCTCAGACCCCTGCACACCTCTGGATGGTATCAGGTGGTGTCAGTGGGATTGAAGATAGTTAAGGAAAATGTCCTTGTACCTGTTCAGAATGGCACACAAAGGAAGTGGCTCATGTTTTCAAACCATCTTCTTCTAGATCTTTTTCTTTAGTAGTTCTACGTATTCCTGTGAGAAACTCAAAAGATGTTTTACAGATACACATGAACAACTTCTGGGTTTCATAGCACAGTACAGGGGAAGCTGATGATACAACATAACACTGATAAGTCTAGCATATTAATACTGAATGCACAATGGGAATGTCTTCCTAAATCCCACAAGAGATAATCATCTGTAATAAATTAGTTACACAGAGACAGAGAAGAAATTCTTAGCTGGCTTGGATAAGCATGGGCAAATATGAATCACCCTATTTTACGGTATACCATTTCTTAAATATCAACACTTACATCTGCTGAATCTGGGTATGTACCTTTGGTTTAGACTGTCGTCTTTGCACTGGTGTGCTTCTCTGAGAAGCCACCTCATGTGGCAATATTAATTTTAAAAAGTATATTGTGAATTCAAGTATCCAATATAGAAGTAAAAATATGTTCCTGAATGAGTCAGTTTAGACAAAGTTCCCAAATCCTGCATCCAGCCACACAATGCGGTTAGTGCTGAAAGTTCAACTTTCCTAAACAAACAACTTTATTATAATTACATTGCCAGCGTAACTCCTAACTACAGTATCACTCACCTCTTGCATGAAGGATAAGCATATCATACAGATATGCCAAGTCCATGAAGAATCCTGCATTAGTACTGTAGCAATATACTTTACATTCCCATATTGCTAAACAAGGCAATTCCCCTAAAAGCAGACCAAGGGAGAGTTACGTGAAGCAGCCTTAGCTCTTCCCTTTTTAATCCAAATCTGAAAGAAAAATAATGATGTAAATCTGACCACATCTTATCTGAAGACCAGCATGGTCACATATCACATAGCCCTGAATATTTTAATGTGCCTTCAAACTCCCTTGCTCTTCTGAAACCACATGATAGCATCTTCCTAAAACTCGCACTCGCTCTGGAAAGATTAACTGTAACTTGCACCTTTATTTGTCAAATTCACACTGCAGAAAAGATAGGATAATTGGGCCCCAGTTGTCTAACATTTATAGAACAAGCCTCTGATAACAACAGATTGATTGACAGCTCCAGTTGTAGAACACAAACACAAAGTCTGTTGGATTGTAATGTTCTAAGTGTTGATGCTAGAGGTTGAAAAGCAAAATTAAACAATAATAAAGGACATGCCTGCAACAAATGCTACATCAGAAATTTCCCTGAGGTTTCACTGAGGTCTGATAACATCATTCTATAATAAAACTTGAAGACACTATAAAGTTCTAGTTTTCCTAACACTCCCCTAGGCTTGCCAGGGATGCCTCATCATTTCCCAGTATCTCAAAAACTACTTTCCAGACACTTAGAAAGCTTTCATTATGGATTTGCACTTCATCTTACCTTCTACCTCTGCTCCTGACCAGTCCTACTCAATCACACACACTCTGAAAATTAATACAAGCCCCTAGCAGACAACGCCAGCAATCTGTTGAGTTTTGTCTCTTTGTCAGATTATCTGATCTATTCTGATTTTCAAGTTCTGTTTGAAACAATGTGTCAGGGGAAGCAATCAAAACCATTTTTGTTTACTGCATTCCTTATATTAATTGCAGCCTTTTATGATTTTTCTGAAGACAAATGATTAATGAAGTCTAATTTGTGCTATAATTAGAAGGAAGAAAGAAATTAAACAGTTGCTCTTTTCCTCCCAAAACAATGTTAAGAATATCCATTGAGTATATTACATAAACTTAGAACACATAGGTAATTACATAATGGGACCTTGTAGCTACTAAGGTAGTAGAGGCCTTCACTGAACAGCTCACTGCAGGACCAAGGCCTGACATACCTAAAAACATCCTCTGCCTTGAGAAATATGCATCTGTCACTTTTGGTACTTGCACTAAGAGATGCTGAAGAACGCAAACTCCCTCCATGCATATTTTTCAAGTGTTAGGAAAAAAACCAAAAAACCATGATAAGAAAATCTCCAAATACGGCCACCTTCCACAAATCAGAAATCCATAACCTCACTTATGAGATGTGGCAATGGGGTGGGATGGGTATACTCAGGACAGACGGACACCACAGCCTAAGAGAAGAGAACACAAAGGCCACAGCAGTCTGACAAACACTAAAAACCTTTCAGTGAACCACTCCAACTGCCTGAGTCTAAAATGAGATCCAATCCCTAATCGCAACATTTACAACTGTTTATTTATTATTTGCACTACATAAGGCAAGTAGTGGAACAGTCATACAATGGAAAGTCACATTTCCTATAGCACAAAGAGAATATTGTGCCACTAACAAGCACAGTTAATAGCAAAGCTCTAGAAAACCTCAGAGTCCAACAAATCATAGAACCATAGAATCATTTTTATCAGGAAAGACCTTTAAGATCATCAAATCCAGCCACTAACCTAACACTGCCAATCCTGCCACTAAACCATGTCCCTAAGCATCTCATCTATGTGTCTTTTAAACACCTCCAGGGATGGTGACTCCACCACTTCCCTGGGCAGCCTGTTCCAGTGCTTGACAACCCTTTAAGTTTTTTTCTACTCTCCAACCTAAACCTCCCCTGGTGCAACTTGATGCCATTTTCACTTGTCCTATCACTTATTACTTGTAAGAATAGACTGATCCCCACCTTTCTACAATCTCCTTTCAGGCAGCTGTAGAAAGTGATAAGGTCTCCCCTGAGCCTCCTTTTCTCCAGATTAAACAACTCCAGTTCCCTCAGTTGCTCCTCATAAGACTTGTTCTCTAGACCCTTCAACAGCTTCGATGCTCTTCCTTGGACATGCAACCATAGAATCATAGACTGTTTTGGGTTGTAAGGGACCTTTAAAGGTCATCTAATCTAAAGCCCCTCTGGTAAGCAGGGACATATTTAACTAGATCAGGTTGCTCAGAGCCCCGTCCAATCTGACCTTGAATGGAGAAGGGGCATCTCCCATCTCTCTGATCAACCAGTGTTTCTCCACCTTAATTGTAAAAAATTTCTTCCTTCTATCTCGTCTAAATCTCCCTCTCTTAGTTTAAAACCCTTACACCTCGTTTTGTTGCAATAGACCCTACTAAAAAGACTGTCTGCATCTTTCTTATAGGTGCCCTTTACGTATCGAAAGGCCACAGTAACAACTCTCCGGAGCCGCCTTTTCTCCAAGCTGAGCAACCCAACCAGTCTCAACCTTCCTTAATAGGTATCCTGGTCTGGGCTTCTCAGCTCAGTCTCTTCTAACTAACTGCACTTTCTGAAGTTAACAGCACATTTTTGCAGACAGTGTCTGCTTCTAGCAGTGATAATGCTTTGTGTTTACAGTTATAACCAAGGATTGGTGTGCAGAGAAGTTCTTGCTTATACTTGCTCCTGTGCAGACCACAGTCACTGCTTAAGCTTGTGTGCCATGTTGGGGGTGCAGTAAATAAGAGGCTGCACCTGCAGGGAGGAGCGGACAGGACAGGTGACCCTAAACTGACCAACAAGGGATTCCATCCCATATATGTCATATTCAGTATAAGGCTGAGGGATCCAAAGGGTCTGTGTCTCTTGTCCCCTCCTGGATCGCTTTGCCAGCTTTACCTGGTTTGGCTCAGGTCTTCTTTCAGTTCCTTCCTCGGAGCACCCAAGGAGGACTCTGTCCGTTCTGCCTTTGATCCCAGTTGGTGTGTTCCTGAATCCAGCACCAGAATCCAGCTCCTGAACACAGCTCCATCTGCTGCAGGGCCCAGTCTGGGACTCCCCTGGTGCCTGCTGCACAGCATCAGTGCTGATGGAATTACCATCAGGGGGGTTGGGTTCCATACTGGTTTTGTATATATTCCATTTTATAATTATTAATTTCATTTTCATTACAGCTGTTTAGTTTCCTTTTCTAATCACTCAGTCTCTCACCCTTATTCCCTTTCTCTTCCCCCTCGGGGAGGGAGGGAGGTTAACAGAGAGCATCTGTTACAGGTCTAAGGGGCTGCCCTGACCCTGAACCGTGACACACAGTAATGCTTAAAACTTTTTAAACATTTTTTGTCTGTATGATTTAGAGAAGGACATTTTGGAAGGTTCCTAATTCTGAAATTTTTTTTTTTCTACTGTTCAGCCTAACTTTGGCCACTCTGTTGCTACTTGTCCTTAAACAAGTAGCATCCTACCAATTAAAAGTTCCTTTCCCTACGTGTTGCTTACTGTGAGTTTCTGTCCAGCTATCAGATCCCTTCCCAGTCTCCATTTTACTAGTCAAGGTTTTTAAGCCAAAACTCCAGTGACAGAATCTTCATTCTCCAGAAAATCCTAGAAGCCATTCTTATACCTGTTTCACTTTGAATTAATCTTTACTGAGAATGACTGATGAGAATTATTTGCAATATTCTATATGAGGTTTTTATAAATAGAAAATTCTCTTCATACTTTCCTGGATCCCATTTACATTTTAACAGTTCATGGTATGTGATCAGCTAATACACTGAGATGCTTCTCCTCTTTCTCTCTTATTTCCAATTGGTGAGTTCCCAGGGAAAAAAAAAAAAAGAAAAGTTATTAGTCCCAGTATTCATAGCACTAAATTTTGCATACCTGAATCTCATCCAAGATTTCATTTCATTTCATCCAAATCTGAGAGGTCTTCCAGTATTTATTTATAATATCCTGATCATTCTGTACTTGTGCCATTAGAAAATTTTGTCCAAATACTCTTTTTATTTATGACAAGGCCACGAATTCAAATATGAAACAAGATAAGGCTCCAAAGGGATTACATTAGTAATCCATTTTCCTTATCAAGATCTTGTCTTTGTGCAGCAGTCTCAAAGGCCTTTTAAAAATCTAAATATATCAGCCTGTTTCTCATTTATTAACTTCTTTGTTGACATATCTAGAAAACTGAGAAGGGGATTTATGAGATACACTTTGCTTAAAGAATTCATCTTTGTTATCATAGTCTTCCAGGTGTTTGGACTTATTTTCAGTTACCATTCCGACCAGCTTTCAAGAAACAGATCAAAGTTGCATTATTCTACTTCCCTGCTTCATTCCTACCTCCTTGTTTTAAAATTGTGGGGACAGTCTGTGTTGGGTAGTTTGGGCCACCATTTCTCCTTGGTGGATCTCAACCTCCACAAGTTGCTTCATTGTAAAAAAATAGAATGGATGCAGAACATGGATATAAAAGCTTCCTACATCCTCCAAACTGGTGGTGGACATGAAAAGTCAAAGTTTTTCTTGACCGCGCTCTTTAACCTCCCTTGATCCAACATACATCCACTAATTCTTTCACAGGCTTCCTGGTTCTCACCCCCTGGAAGACTCTCATTTATAATTTTCAACCGTTTGATTGTTTGCTCTGCAGCTCCCCATTCTAAGCTTCCCTCCTCACTATGATAAGCTGCAAATGCAAGCTTCTCCCTACCGTAACTTTTGTAGACTCTCTCGCACGGCTCCCAGTTTCTCAGAAATTCTAACTTAAGTCACATGGGTTCCTTTTGATCCACCAGCACGCTTGTCATCCAAGACAATTATTATTGCTGATATCGTAGGTATTTGCAGCACTTCTGAGGATTTTAATCGTCTGCTATTAAACTGTGATGTCTGCTGCTCAGTCAGAAGGCGATGGCATGAGCTGCTCATTAGTCTGATCTGCCGCGATCAAGTTTTTTATCCTGTCTGCATTTTCATAGCATCTGCTTTTGAAGTGGTAGACAGACTGTTAATCAGACTTACTGTGCTTCAGTGGCTGGGAAGTGTAGTTGCTCTTTGAAAAGTGACTTGAGGTGGCTCTACATTTACCCTTTCACAGCAACTTCTGTCTGCACTTGACGGGCAAAGAGAGCTTTCCTAACTGCCAGCGCTGAGATGTGACCATAGCTTTCCTTCCCTGGCACCACTGCCTAATATGAAGACCCAAAACTCGAGGCACAAACCAGGGCTTTCTTTTAAGGATAGCTATTGTTTGATCCTTTGGTGTGTTCGCTCTAACTACTTTAAACTTAGAATACGGTTTTGTCAATTCACTGCAGGAAGAAGCAGTATCCCGCTTCCTCTCTCAGAGCTATTTTAATTCTGGAGGGCTAGCAAGTAAGCAAACCAGTAAAAAGTATTTCAGTCTGTCAAGTCAGAAGATTACTCAGAATACACCCAAGTATCTTGACTACTGAGTAAGAAGGTACCTTTTCATGCATAGTTTTTAGCAGAGAACCACTGTATAACTGGTGCACTTTCCTTTGCATTCGTTAAGCAACATAACACGTACCAGTTAAGCTTTGTGCCCTAGAATGTGATACTCATCATCAGTTTGTCTGTCTCTAACAACTGCCATATCTCACTTGTGAGTACTGCATAATCTTTAACGTAGTAACACTGTGTAAACCTGAGCCAGGAAAGTGCAATTACCACGGAAATATTTTTGCATGAAAATTTTTTAGATGTTTTACGCTGAAGGAAAACCAGCACGAATTGAAAATGTAGGCAGAACAAATTCATTCACTGACAGCCCCTTCTCTTCCCGAGACAGCTCCTCTGTCTCACCCAGGTCTGCTAGAACAGAGCACAGCAGACCCTAGGCCACTGAAAGCGCTTCAGAAGTCCCCGGCACGCTGGTCTGCCACACCACAGTGGCCAGGAATCTCATCTCCAGGGGTTCCCTGCTCTCTATCCTTATGAGCACTGAAATCGTGCAGGACTCTGCATCTCCTGATTTTCATTAAAGTATTTGCAGGCTCTGTCAGCTCTAACACCACCCTCCAAGCTTGTCAGTTTGAGCAGAAGCTCCCGAAAAGACCGATATGTACAATTTGCCCCGTGGATCTGTCTAGAAGGCTTCACTCCCAGAGGTCCATTTGAGTACATCCTGGCCACAAGGAACCCACAGGAAGGGCTGGAGCAGACCAAGCAGGTCAGAGTTAAAACACTTTCCCCAGCTTACAGGAGATCTGAATTCCAGCTTCTGCCTCCCTACGTTACCTTCTGTCAGAGATATCACACTCTGAACATGCAGGGAAGTATTTTGCAGTAAGTATTTGTCATTTTGTATCTCCCTGGTATCTCCCAAATACCGACTGAATGTCCTGAAGACTGGGGTTTATAATCCATCTATTTTCCCACAAATATTTAATCATCAACACAAAAAGGTAGAGATTAAAGGGAAAAAAACCCCCCACAAAAACATAAAAAAAACAACTAAAAAAACCCAACAAACAAAATAGCAATGAAAAAAACCACAAAAAAAAAAAAACCAACACAAAACCCACCACAAAACAACAAACAAAACCACCTTTTAAAAGCAACTGCCCCCAATTATCCAGAGATGAGTTACAAGTGCATTTACCTAAGATATGGTGGCACGTCTCTCTTTCAAATAAGACCTTGGACGGACACAGAAGGAGCAGTTTCCTTCTGCTCATGATTCTCGGGAATGAACCCTGCTCTGGTACCCGTGTACAGCCACTATGCCTGTCTGAAAGATGGAGAGGAAAGCAGGTGAGCCAGGTTTAAACCTTTTGCTATAAAGCTGTAAGAATAATGAAAGCGCCTCGCAGAGATCTAAAAAAAACCAACCCAAAACTCCTACAGGGTTCATGAAAATAAGAGACCAAACAAAGGAGACTTTCTGTTCTTGCAGTGGGAAAGGTCACGGTACAAACTACAGATTTAAGAGGCCTGAGAGAACCAGAATGAAAAGAGACACTACAAATACGCCAATTAGGGGAAAATTTTGCCAGAATCTGTGCCTCCAATCATAAGACCACAACTGATAAGGAACCAGGCTTTGTCAGCTCTGTAATTCACAGAACTACCTGCTTCAAAGCACATTGAAGTGCAACCGTAGCCTGAATAAATTACTATCACCACCACCTGCAATGGCCCGGAGCCTGCACAGAGTCAGGCTTGGGAGAAAAAAATAAAAGAGCAAAGCATCAGTCACTATGAAATAAAGGCTGGGACATTCCTTCTTTTGGAAAAGACTTTCTGTATTGAAAGCTCTACCGACGTCCCTGCCTTAAGACTCCTGAGGGCTGCAGGGAAGGGTTCACACCGTTCAAAGCACCATACAGAGCCATGGTGGAGATGGGATAATCCACGTAGAGACTCGTGTGAGAGGTGAGCAACAGCAAAGGCTTCTGTGCACATGAAATATTCCTTTCTCTTCCCCGGCGACTAAACACTCGGGAGCAGGGCTGATTTCATTTTTTTAATATAAGCTGGCGGGATTACACTGGCACACTCCTTTGACAGAGACGTTTTTAACAGATAAACCAGCCTCCGCTGCTGAGAGCCTGAGGGGAGTTTCCTTGGGAAAAGGATACCTTCCACTTTAAGCGAGAGGTTACCCCTCTGAACTAGGCCGTACCTGCTGAGCAAGTGGCTAAATTCATGTTAACAGTCGCTTTTACTCCCATCGACAGTGGCAAGAGGGAGATTGCCCTCCCCCCCCCCCCCACCAGCACCATCACCCACTCAGGACAGGCAACTGGGAACAGCCTCAAAGGTGGAAACCCCGTGTGCGCGCTGCCCTGAGAGACAACATGGAGCCCCCGTTCTGCCATTTTGAAGGAGGCGCCGCTCCCAGCGTCAGCGAGGTGGGGAGGGGGGAAAAACTTCCTCAGCCGGGAGGGAACCCCTCGCACCCGCGAGAAGGCTGCGGAGAGGAAGGCCCCGCTGCGGAGAGGAAGGCCCCGCCGCAGCCCGGGTGTCGCTGCAGGGCGACAGTCTCGCACCTTCCCGCGGGAACGCCCGGGCAGAGCGCTGCCGGCCCCCCGGGGCCCGCCCACGGCCGCCAGATAGGGCTCCGTGCGCTCCGTGACGTTGACGCCCGTGACGCTCAGCGGCGGCAGGAGCAAGAGCGCGGGCAGGCGACACCGCCACCGCCACCGCCGCCGCCCTCGCCGCGCATGTGCTGGCCGGCGGCCGAAGGACAACGACTCCCGCCTTAGGCCGCGGGGTTAGGCGGAAAGCAGGCGGCCCGGGCCAGGAAGCGGCCCTTGCGCACCGTGACAAACAGCCCGGCCGCGGCCAATCGGAAGGGCAAAGCCTTCGCCGCCGCCGCCGCCCGTTGATGGATGGGTGCAGCAGCCAGCCAGCCGGCGGGCTGCGGGCTAGCCCTGCCCCCGCCTGCCGCCAATGGGCGCTGGAGAGCGGAGGCGCTAGCGGGAGCGGGGAGCGCCGCCCCAGTCTCCCCCGCCCTAGCAGACCCATCGACCCCGCTGCGCCTCTGCCAAGGGGGAGCCGCTTCTGCTTCACCCCCCCCCGGCCGGCCGCGGGCACCTCCCGCCGCCCCCGGGCCGGGGCAGCCCCGGCGGCGCGTCGCCGCCACCGCTCCGCTCCCCGCCACACGTTCCCAGGCTGGATTCGCCAAGGGGGCGGGGAGGAGTCGCCCGGCCGCTGCGTGCGGGGGCGCCTCTCGCTCTTAAGGTGGCCCGGTGGGCCCGCCGCCCTTGCCTGCCCGCGGGAGCTGGCTGTGCCGAGGGGCTGGCGGGGACGCGGCGCTGGCGGCGGCGGGGCCGTGCGGTCCCTGCCTCAGGGGGAAGAGGGGCGAGGTCCCGCCGCGGGAAGCCGCGCGGTGAAGGCGTCAGGCTGGAGCTGCCTGGTGTGAGGGTGGAGGACGGGGGGACCTGGCGGCTTCGCTGCCCCCGCCGAGTTCCGGGGCGGGGGCGGCTGGGAAGAGCGAACGCGTTTTACTGTCGGGGGTGAGCGGGCCGGGAGGAGGCCGAGATTGCTCCTGGCTCTGCGTACCGGGAGATAAGAGCCTGTCCCATGAGGCATCCCGGTTGTGGAGACGGGGAGCTGCCACACCGAGGGAACGGCACCTGGAGACGGAGTGTCTGCTTGCGCAGGTGGCCGAGTCTGGACCGGCAAACATCATCTGTCAGCGCTTGGCCAACCTTTGGAGCTCGGGAGCTCCAGGCAGGTTCAGCTGGCGCTAGGAGAGACGGAGGACACAGAGGCTTTGTTGTAATCCAAGTTCCTAAATATGTATTGAAAGCCCCTGGTTTTAAGCACACCCAATTTTAGCCTCTTGATTTTAAGACATCGTTACATGGGACTACCCTAAGAAGGGGGCAGATAGGTCGTTTCCATGTAGTCCCCTGACAAAATTATTTGGGGGACGTAGCACAAGCAACTAAAGTAAACTTTATATATATATATATTCACACACAAATATAAAAAAGATTTTCCTGGGTAAGAAAAGGTTTTTGGTAAAACAAACCAAACCACAAACCAGTGAACTCTACTCATGCAGAAAAATATGTTAAGACACCTGTATGTTACACGGGATTGCTTAGATGCCTTTTTACTACTAGTTGCAAATGGAATGAACCGTCCCTCAGCCAGAACGTGGAAGAGAATTCCTTCCTGAATACCCTAAGTTTCGATGTCCTAACTGCCAAAAAACAAAGCCACCTCCTACACCTTCCTGGATACCAGAAGCCCCAACTGCCTGATACCCATCTGTCAAAATGTATAGCTTTCCCTGGGAAAATATTAGGCAGTCATGCACAAAGTCAGTAGCAGCTTGAAAAACCGGGAGAAAGATAAAACACATCAAATGCAATGTAAAAATAAGTTGCATGGTGACTTGTTTACTCTTTTCCTCGTGTCTCCATATGCTGTCTTCTACTTAGCTTGCAGAGGCTTTGGGATGATGGGTCTTTCTGTTCTCTGAATGCTAAATATGATAATGGATCACAAATATGATAAGGGATCACAATCCACTCACTTCTGTGTTTTTCTGCAACACTGTTCTTTGGCCTGCTTCCCGAGGGCTTTTTCTGTGTTGGATGACATTTTTGAATGTATGTTGTTTCAAGCAGTGGAATAAGTTAGTTACATCATAACTTTTTTGTGCGTGCGTGTCTATAAAAGGCAGGCGATATTTCAGACATTCATTTGGGAGAGAAGATCCTTCAAACCAAAAAGAAAAATGAACAGGGTACACACCCTGGATGTCCGGCATCTGTTGAGTCCAACCAGAGTTTTCTACCGCCTCTGCAGTTCACTGTAGATCAAACAACTCACAGGTACCACTCGTCTGTGCTTCCCGGCACCATGATGCTTCTGCTTTGCCTCTCAGCATGGTTAAGATGAGCCTATGCACAGTATGGACACAAATCCTAGAGGGGAACTGGAGAACTTGGTGTGGGAATAGCAGGGAGAGCCAAAGACCCCCTAGCCCAAAGAAAAGTCTAAGGAGAGGTAGAAGGCCAAGGGAACTGGAGCAAAGATGTTTACCGAGGACTGGATTGAGGCTGGGGAAAAGACAGAAGAGGACAAAACTCTGCTGTGGAGGTGGGAGAGAAAGAGTAGTTTGTTAGCCCGTGGTAATGATTAAGAACACTGTAATGGGATCTGTGATGAGATAATATGCATAATATGGGAGAAGGGGCAGGAAACCGTCCTTGACAAAGAGAAGAACAGGTAGTAGCATAGGGACAAGAGCTACAACCAGAGCTGTTGGCATAGGAGCAGAAGAAAAATGTCGCGTGGGAGAAGAGGACAAAGAGCATCCTGAGAGGATGGAGGTTGAGTGGTCATTCTTGTGACTTCCTGAAATGAAGGCATGGGACTAAGTCCTGTCCAAGACTTAGCAGCATTTGGAGGAATGCGGATGTGAAACTACCCACAGAAAGAAGAGCTTATCAAATACAGGGAGTCTTCCAGATAACTGGGGTAGGGACACTGAAGGAGGCTGTTTCATGGTCATTGACTAGGGAGAATCTTCATCCTTTATTGGATGTGGGGGGGGAAATATAGTGACCAAGGAAAAGGGTGAAGTATTTAATGCTGTCTTTGTCTCAGTCTTTAATAGCAAGACTAATTGTTTGCTGGGTAGCCAGACCCTCGAGTTGGAAGACAGGGTTGGGGAACAGAAAGAGGCCTCCATAATTCATGAGGAAATGGTTAGTGACCTGCTGTACCGCCTAGGCATGTGCATATGGGACTAGGTGGGTTATACCCGAGAGTACTGAAGAAGCTGGCAGATGTGCTTACCAAGCTACTTCTCATGATTTGTCAGCAGTCCTGGCTAAGTGGGGAGGTCCTAGAAGACTGTAGATTAGCAAATGTGGCACCCATCTACAAGAAGGGCCGGAAGGAGGACCCAGGGAACTACAGGCCTGTCAGTCTGATCTCAGTGCCAGGGAAGGTCATGGAATAAATCATTTTGAGTGCCATAACATGCCATTTACAGGACAACCAGGTGATCAGGCCCAGTCAGTGTGGGTTCATGAAGGGCAGGTCCTGATCAATGAACCTCATCTCCTTCTATGACAAGGTGACCTGCTTGGTGGATGAGGGAAAGACTGTGGAAGTTGTTTACCTGGACTTCAACAAAACCTTTGACACTGTTCCCCACAGCAACCTCATAACAAAACTGGCTGCTCTAGGCCTGGATGGTGCATACTCTGCTGGATCGAACACCGTCTGGATGGCCAGGCCCAGAGAGTGGTGGTGAAGGGAGTTAACTCCAGTTGGTGACCCGTCACGACTGTGCTGGGACCATTTCTCTTTAATATCTTTACCAACGATCTCGATGAGGAGATTGACAACACCCTCAGTAAGTTTGCAGATGACATCAGGTTAGGTGGGAGTGATGATCTGCTGGAGGGTAGAAGGCTCTACAGAGGGGTCTGAACAGGCTGGATCAATGGACTGAGGCCAATCATGTGGGCTTCAACAAGGCCCAGTGACAAGTTCTGCACTTAGGTCACAATAACCCCAAGCTACACTACAGGCCTGGGGAGCAGTGGCTGGAAAGCTGCTCAGCAGAAAGGGACCTGGGGCTGTTGATCGACAGCTGGCTGAACAGGAGCCAGCAGTGTGCCCAGGTGGCCAAGAAGGCCAATGGCATCCTGGCCTGTTTCAGAAATAGTGTGGCCAGCAGGACTAGAGAAGTGATTGTCCACTGTACTTGGCACTGGTGAGGCCACACCTTGAGTAGTGTGCTCAGTTCTGGGCGCCCCAGTATAAGAAAGGCATTGAGGGGCTGGAGCGAGTCCAGAGAAGGGCAATGAAGCTGGTGAAGGGTCTTGAGATTAAGTCTTATGAGGAGTGTCTGAGGAAGCTGGGATTGTTTAGTCTGAAGAAAAGGAGTCTGAGGGGAGACCTTCTTGCTCTCTACAGCTCTCTGAAAGGAGGTTGGATAACCTGGCCAGAGAGTGGTGGTGAACGATGCTGCATCCAGTTGGCGTCCGGTGACCAGTGGTGTACCCCAGGGATCGGTACTGGGCCCAGCCCTATTCAACATCTTTATCGATGACCTGGATGTGGGGATTGAGTCTACCTTCAACAAACTCGCGGATGACACCAAACTGGGAGGGAGTGTCAATCTGCTGGAGGGTAGGAAGATGCTGCAGAGGGACCTGGACAGTCTGGGTCGATGGGCTGAGGCCAATGGTATGAGGTTCAACAGGACCAAGTGCAGGGTCCTGCGCTTTGGCCACAATAACCCCAGGCAGCAATACAGACTGGGGGAGGAGTGGCTGGAGAGTGGCCCCGTGCAGAGAGACCTGGGAGTGCTGGTTGACAACCAGTTGAACAGGAGCCAGCAGTGTACTCAGGTGGCCCAGAAGGCCAACGGCATCCTGGCTTTTATCAGGAATAGTGTGGCCAGCAGAACTAGGGATGTGATTCGCCCCCTGTACTCAGCACTGGTGAGGCCTCACCTTGAGTATTGTGTACAGTTCTGGGCCCCTCACTTCAAGAATGATATGGAGGTGCTGGAGCAGAAGGGAAGTCTTAGGAGAGGCTGAGGGAGCTGGGGTTGTTTAGCCTGGAGGAGACTCAGGGGGGATGTTGTAGCTCTCTACAATTACCGAAGGGAGGTTGTAGCCAGGTGGGGGTCAGGCTCTTCTCCCAGACAATTAGCGACAGGATGAGAGGGTATGGCCTGAAGCTGCACCAGGGGAGGTTTAGGTTGGATATCAGGAAGCACTTCCTGACAGAGAGGGTGATCAGCCATTGGAATGGACTGCCCAGGGAGGTGGTGGAGTCACCATCCCTGGATGTGTTTAAAGAAAGGCTGGATGTGACACTTAGTGCCATGGTCTAGCCAATGTGGTGGTGTTGGGTCACAGGCTGGACTTGATGATCTATCTCAGAGGTCTTTTCCAGCCTCAATAGTTCTGTGATTCTGTGATCTAGTTCCAACCCCACTGACATGGGCAAAGACACCTTCCACTAGATCTGGTTGCTCAAAGCCCTGTCCAACCTGACCTTGAACACATCCAGGGATGGGGCATCCACAGCTTCTCAGGGCAACCTGTTCCAGTGTCTCACCACCCTCATATCTAATCCAAATCTGCCCTCTTTCAGTTTGAAGCCATTACCCCTCCTCTTGTCACTATGCTCCCTGATAAAGAGTTCCTCCACATCTTTCCTGTAGGCCCCATTAAGTACTGGAAAGCAACTGAAAGGTCTTCCTGAAGCCTTCTCTTCTCCAAGCTTAACAACCTCAACTCTCTCATCCTGTCCTCAGGCAGGACTTAATTTGACTTAATTTGACTCAGAATTTTTGTCTGAGAACTGGACAAATCAATTTATGCCTTGATTCTTCTGCAGTATCTGGTGACAAAGAGCTTGACCAGTAAATTCTGTTTCTTTCATACCTGCTCTCTCTCAGCTTCACTTGGTGTCATAGTACTTATACATTTGCTCTCTTTTTACCTTCTATATGGCAATTCTGAATTTATAGAAAGCTCCTGTGCTCCCCACCCACAGCAGTATTGTCGTGAGGCTGAAGAATCCTAGTTTATGTAACATTAAGTAAATGTAAAAAAATTAAATAAACCCATTGAGTATTGTCAAATACAATGCTGAAAAATTTTCAGTATTTTCTAATGTTCTTCAGCAGAATTTAATCTGAGTTCTCACCCAAAATGCATTATGGGATTGGAAGCAACTAATGGCTGAGTTTGGTTGGTTGATTTTGGGTTTTTTCCTTTCTTTTATCAGCTGTTTGATGGGTCTGAATAATGCTTTTCTTCATTTTCTTTAAAACAAAAAACATAAACACCACCCTACCCCACCTCCTCCACCCCCCCCCACCCCCCCAAAAAAAAGAAACAAGAAAACTAGTTATCCATTTAAGTAGATCTTGTTAAATTTCATTTTCCCTGCATATGGCCTAGATTTTCAGCAGCATTATTAGGAAACAATAGAGGATTAGCTTTCCTTTTATGAGTGTATATATATATATGTATGTGTGTCCATGAGTAGTAATGATTTTTTTTTCAGTGGTTGCTATGCAAAAGAGTATTGTGTGGTGAATCATACTTTGACTTCCATTGTGTAATGTTATTCTGCCTATTTTACAATGATTTTAATTACAAATATTTGTTACAAATTAAAATGTTAAGTGGTATGTATGCTTAAGTGGAGTCTGAATACACTTCAGAGGTGATACCTTTTTGTAATGAATTGCATGATGTGTGGCACTTTTAAGGTCACTCTATGAAAGGAAAGATCTCATACAGTCACAGAATCACAGAATACCAGGTTGGAAAGGACCTCAAGGATCATCTGGTCCAAACTTTATTGGCAAAAACATGGTCTAGATGAGATGGCCCAAGAGCCTGTCCAGATGACTAAGTGTCCAACTTAGTGACGGTGAATCTTGAGTCCAATTTGAATGCCCCCAGGAGTAATTTGTACTTACTACGCCTTGTCTTTTACATCCTTGTAAAAAAGGACCCTCCATCTTCTTTGTAGCCACCTTTTAAATACTGGAATGTGTTGATAAGATCTTCCCTGAGACTTCATTTCTCAAGGCTGAATGAACCCAGTTCTTTCAGACTTCCTTATGTGGCAGATTTCCTATTCCTTTGATCATCTTTGATATAAAAGTATATGTAGTAGAAGTGGTATGTAGGAAGAGTTTGGAGCTGTGGTTTCCCTGTCCATAGGACATGTCTGTATTTTAATGCATTCTGTTCTGCAGCAGGACTGAATGTTTGTAGATGAGCTGACAAGCATGTGCATCCATCATAGGATATATAAACTTTATAAAAAGGACAAACCAAAACCAGAATCTGACATAGACATCTTCATGCCTGTTCCTTATCCTAGATATATATTTTTTCTCTTTGGAAGTTGTTTGATGGAAACCTTGAAATTTGTAGTTGAAATCGGAGATCACAACTTGTTCGAATGTCATATTCATTTTGGCCTGTTAATTCTTTTTTTACTCATGTATGATATAACAAATTCAGTGAGTAATCGGTAAGTCCAGGTAGGGAATTCAAATTGTCCTAACACTTGTGACAGAAAAGCTGGAGTAATGAGAAGTGAACATGCACGTGAATAAAACTACAAATATCTGGCAACATTAAATGCAATTCAGCATCTGAACTGCAGAAAGCCTTTGATTTAATTTCATCTAGAAGATAAACTAAATCCAAATCTAGAAAGATGTTAGTTGTTTTACCCCCCACTTACATTAATAACCATTCTTCGTTACCAGAAAAAAAAAAAAAAAAAAAGAGAATATCATATTAAATTTTGTTTTAATCTTGTTTTCTCTTCATATTTTAGTCTTTTTATATTTACTTCAGTGTTTTTTTCCAAGTTTTAGTCATATGAAACAAATAGATAACAAAAAAATATAACAAAAAAAGTTTCTTCCATTGTTTATCAACATTATTTACCACCTGTCTTTGGGATCTGAATGTACTTGTCTTCCTTTATAAGTCCTAAAAATGACACAAAATACATAACAGATGTCTAATAAGCAGAACTGAAACTCTGAGCCTTGTGCCTTCTAATGTCATGTCCTTGATAATGTTCTTCATGTTACTCTTGTTTCAGATAGCTCTCCCATATCTGATTTATTTTTCCCTTGTTAGCAGGAGGAAAAACTTTTGTGATAATTAGTGATGCTTGGCTTCAAGTCTTCAGATATGGTATTTCTCAGTGGTCTAATAGCAACGGGATTTCTTGTATAAGTATTTTACATTATTATTCAAATTACTTGTTTCAGTAGAAGCTGAAGTAAAAAAAAGAAAATTAAATAAAATGAAAAAGAATGAACCATTATGAAAAAAAATAACTTTGATGCACCAGATATAACTTGAAAATTTGTGAAGTTAAGCAGATACAATTACTTGTGTCCAAGTTAATCCAATGATGCATTAGATTAACAAAATCTGTATTAAGTAATCTACATATAGGAAGAAAACAGAAAATTATATGAAGTAAATTCCATTTTACTTTCGTATGTTCAAGATCTTTCTGTTTTCTGAAATGTTTTTAGAGGCCTCTGTTTTATGTGGACTGTCTAGCCAATAGTTTTGTTTTACATTTCTAAATGATTTGGCAGAAAGTGTTATATATTACTTAATAACTTGAAAATAGCTGATCTTAAAGTTTACTGATTTTTATGAGTATATATTGAGGACCTTGATTTTCTCCAAATGAAATTTATTCAACTGTAAGTAAATAAAAAGGACTACTGGTGAGTTTTCTTTCTTTTTTTTTTTTTTTTTTTTTTAATAGCCCTGGTATATATTGATCAGGATTGTTTCAGTTTTATGGTAGTATCAATAATATGTCTTGTGTTCCAGGTTATTGAATCTTTCTCAGAGCTGTCTTGTGTATCATAACATTTTGTAGATGTAATTGGAAAAGTGCAACCATTCACTGCCTTAAGGTATTTTGGAGTTTTGATACTCTACTAGTGCATCTAGAGAAAAAAAGGGAAAAAAAAACCCCAAACGTAATCCACCACTTCCCTGGGGAGATTATTCCAATGGCTGATTGTTGTTGTGAAAAATTTTCCTCTTGTGTCCAATTTGAATGTCTCCAGGAGTAACTTGTACCTATTACCCCTTGTCTTTTCCATGTCTCCTTGTAAAAAGAAAGCCTTCATCTTCTTTATAGTCACCTTTTAAATACTGGAACATGGTGATAATATCTCCCCTGAGCCTTTGTTTCTTGAGACTGAAGAATAATTCTTCTTATGAGCCAACAGCTGATAAAAAAGTTTACAATTTCAAAAGGTGCATCCAGAAAGTAGTTGAAAAGGCTTTTATATTTTTGTTAAATTTGACTTCTAAATGCTTCTATATTATGCAGATGCCATTTGACAAGTAATACAAAGATATAGTTTAGGACTGCAAGTCTGCTGTGCTCTTGCTCTAATGGAGCATCTGTTGATTGGTTTGTTTCTATGGGCAAATATTTGTCTTCAATATGTAGTGTTCTTTCTTTTGCCCATTACATCTCTTAGGATTAAACCCAAGATTTTGCCAGAAATCTGGTTCTTGTATTGGTGCAAATATAAGCGTTCACCTATATCAATTAAAAAAAAATAAATAAATCATTACAGTCTACCCTTCTCAGTTGTGTTAAGTTTTTAATAATACTGTAGATAAATAGTTGCTGATGTCTAAAGCAGCCAAGATTTTTTTTTTCAGGGTCCACCCAGAGGTTGTAGATACATTCTGCTAAACCTTGATAGGCATCTGTCTGTTGAACTTGCCCAAAGACAAGGGATGTAACCAGGACGTCCCTCCTTCATAGTATATTTTCATGTTAAGGCTGCCAATTGTGTGCTGGATCCATCCAACCTTGTGAAAAGATTTTAGAGATCTGAATCACATTAAGGCTTAAAGTAATTTTTACTTCTTGTTGTGCTTTTTCCTGTCATATTGCCAAAAAACAATTGGGGCACAATATAAGAAAAGTTAGGTAGTTAGAGGTATTTTTGGTACAAGTAGCCATATACACTGTCAAGGGCATGGGCTTCCAGAACAGCATGAGATTTTCAACAGTAAAAAGGCCATTTTACTCCATATGTCTTAAGTATGTAAACAACAATGTGCTCTCTCTGACATGCACACTCAGACCAGACAATAAAATACATAGTTTTTTTTTTTTTAATTGCAAAATACTGCTTTGTAAGTATCACCTATAAGGTTATTTTTGAAGAGACAAAAACCTATGAAACTTTTGAAAACATAGGAACAACCTGGTTTTGAGGACTGGTCTCAGGATGGTATTTATAGCTATTTCTATTCATAGAACGTATAACATGTTTATAGATACTTACAGAGCATATAAAAATAATATAATTTTACTACTAGTTAAAAAAACCCAAACAAACTAAACAACAAACTGACCCTTCTCCCATTTTTTAATTGTTAATTAGATGTTTCCTGGGATTTTTGCCCTTAGCCATGTTTTCCTACCATTTCATCCAATCCTTTTCTCTGCTTTTCTTATGCCTAAAGAAACATTTTTTTTCAGATAGAACTGCACAATATTGTTTTATATTCAGTGTTGTATTTTTATTAAAGTAATCTGGCTTTATTCCATAGATTAATGGATAAAGTGCTTTCTGTGGCTTCTCATAGTAGCTGCATGACTGTATGACCTATAGGAGATTGGCCTCTCATTTTTCTCTTCTTTCCGCTTATTCCACATATTGTATATAGATGAGTAAATGCAAGCTTGAATTACTATAAGTTTTCTTCATTCAGTACTATATACATTCAAATGAACTAGTTAACTGTATAATGCTTAATAACATGAAAGAAAACAGGATCACATGCATTTTTAACAAGCTTTTTATAGTTTTCTAAAAATACTTAATCATTTCTATTTAATAGCTTGCTCTAAGGTTGTTCCAAAGTTTCATTAACTGAAGTTAATCCTCTTAAAAATATGTAAAGCACCATCTCTCAATTTCTGTACCAGTGTTAAAGCAGGTGCAAAACTGTCCCATGTAATCTTGCACTGTATATGCAGCCGGACAAAAGCCTGAGGCACTAAATTCCATATATTAGTGGAAAAAAGGTATGTATGCTTACCTATATAAATCTGGCATGTGACATGGCTTGTGGTTTTTCACCACTGTAATGTTCAAGTCTTCTGTTACTTGTGTGTGGTCGTCTTTTCCCTGTTTCCTGAGCAAAGACAGTGGGCAAGGGGCATACGGAGTTGAGCAGCTTCAGCCAGAGAAGAGGCTGGAGAGTGCACAGAACAACCTCTGCACTTGCACAGCCCATCATCATTTCTATTCTCATGAATTTATCATTGGCACTTCCCTGTGCAGATATGAGTGATTGATTCCAAACTCGGTTATCAACAGCACTTTTATTTTGGTGTTTCCAAGTGTATCTGGTATCAGTAATGGTATCTCTACTTCTCAGAGGCAAAAACATCATGTAGCAATAAAATGTAAGTGTCACGCTGGCAGTGCTGAAGTTATCATATTGTTTATAGTGCTGTTCTGAATGCTATTGCAAAACCCTATGTAAATGGCATATAAATGATGAGGTTACTGTGGAAGACAAAAATGATTTACTGCTGTGTGTGATGGTGCTTTCACTCATTGTGGGGATTAGCTGAGTGTTGTGGTGTGGTTTTGATACACCCATAATGCATTTCCAATGTTGCAGACTGTAATGCTAAGAAGGATAATAATATCGAGTCACAAAACAGAAGATGAGGAAATTTAGGAATATAGATAAAATAGCACATGGGAATTGTTGATAGTATCTAAGACTTTTGTTTAAATCATGGTACGTATCACTTCCTCCATAGATATCACAGTACACAGCTAATATGTATTTCTGGACAGGTGGTTGCAGTAAATAATGGTTTCAATTCCAGAGAACCTATTACACTTACCAAAGCTGTTGTCTTGAAAACATTATTTACAGAGTATAATTAACCTCCTGCCTTTTCATATTCCTGCTGCCTACTAGTAACTGGAACAAATAGCTCTTTTATTATTATCTTCCTGAACTTTCTTCCCTCTCATTTGTCTTCAAAAATGTATCACAACATTCACATTTTTATGTTTCGTATACTATTTGCAAAATTTTAATTTTATGTTGATGTTACCAGAGTCACGAAGAATCATTTTGTTGCAACACAGCTGTCAAGAATGTGAGGATAAAATGACTGAGAGACTTCCGCAGAGTTTTACCCTCTTATTATAGGCAGCACAGGTATCCATTTTTTAAATTATTCCATGTCAGAAATTGATACTTTTTCTTCTTCTTCACTACTCTTTTGAGTAAGATATTCTACAATATCACTAGCCTGATATTTGAAAGGTGGTTTTTTCTTCCATATTTAATTTTCTTCTCCATAATTTGCATTCATCTTTTCTTCAGCCAGTTTTGTTTAAATTTTATTCCGAGGGAAAGTTTGAAAGATCACACACTTCTGAAATACCAAATTTTTCACAAAAACAAATTCTTGTTTTCTGGAAAAGTAACTAAAGTCTTTATTGATTTTCATCTAAAAACAGAGCCTCAAATTATTTTTTATTTTGTTTTTAATACAAGTGTGCAGGCTTCCTGTCATTGTACCCATCACAGGGTATGATTCCTGGTGCAACACACAGTTACAGGCCAAACCAAAGAGCATGTGTGCTGTCTCCGCAGTGAGATCTATCCTAAATATTTTGCTTCACTATGAATGTCCTCTGCAAAGTCATTTTGTGGAGCAAAGGTGGCAAGTTAGTTCTGCTATTTTGACTGAGATTGCTAGGCATCTTCAGATTTGACTCCCCAGTTCTGGTTTCTAGGAGAGATTTAGAGACTGAAAAAAACACATCTGTGGGAGGGGAGAAAGGGGAATAAGAAATAGATTGTAGGGCTTAAAAAGAGAAGATGGAAAAGCTATAAGGATGAAAGGCAAGGGAGTTACGAAGAGAGCAAAAAGGGTGTCATACCCTCTCCTCATCGAAAAAAAATCCATGAAAACTGAGTAAAGAGCCTTAATATGTCACTTGTCTTGTACCATTTGTTAACAATAAATACCTGTTAGCAAAGATGCTATTCCTGCATCTGTAATAAAACTTCATCACTGTGGAGGAAGGAAATCCTGTTAGCGATGTGCATGACAGCTGTGGCCAGGACCCCCAGTTTTGGCTGACACTGGTGGGTCTGACTTGCATTGTCCTAGTACCACTTGCTGATTCATTGCCTGACCCTATGTAGCATCAGGGCAAAGTGCAGGCTGGGCTAAACCCTCTGATAAATGCTGGTCTATAAGGAGAGCAAAGTCATTGAGGACAAGATGCTTTTTATCTGAGAAGTTGGTTCTAGACTGTGGTTTCCTCAGCTGCATTGCAGCGGGTTCATACCAGATTTTGGAAGCAAAGCTTTTTGGTTTTTCTTTTCTATTATTATTGCTGTTTTTCATGTGCGTGGGGATAGCATCACTGTAGACATGTCTTGTTTGTATCATATGTTTTGACCAGAATGTATAACTAAATATTTTTGTTCTCTTTATTCTGAGAGTAATAAATTTTTATCGTCTGAGTAATTTTCACTCCCTAGTAAATTGATTCACTCTACAGTAAAATTACATATTTTTGAAGCTTCATTAAAGACTTTGTATTTTTACTTTTCATAGTAACAAAGCAAGAAGTACCCTTTAAGCCTCAATCAAAGGGAAACATTTTACATCTAATAACATATTCCACACTATTGAGTTTTGTTTAATTGAGATTTTTTGGGGATGGGATTGAGAGGTGCTTTAAATGAAAATATAAGCAGGTATCACTTCCAGTCTTCATTTTGATATATTTTCTTAAAGAGAATATCTTGCTAGGATGCATTCAAGCCCAACAATTGAGGGCAAGAGCAATTATGAAAGCTCTGTACATACTTATGTACAGAAGAAAACATTTTGTGAATATTCCTTGGCATTACTCTGTAAACCATGCTTAGCACAGTAAGAAACATGGCCAATAGTCAAATTCTTCAAATACAGCAAGTCCTTCTGATTGTTAATTAAAAAGAAAAAAATTATCTATCAAGCTGCTGAAGTTCTCCTGGCTTCAAAAATCTCATATAAGAGGCTTTATAAAGCTGAAGAAGTTGTATTCACATGCTTCAAGTGAATTAACATGTGGTAGATTTACAGTGGGCTGTTAGTCCCATGTGGGGACACTGTGTCCAGAAGGTTTAGCATTCTTGGACATACAGTCTCCTTGAAGTGTGGCAGCATCATCCCTCTATGTCAATAACAGCTCGTTTCCTCTTGTCTCAATTCAGGAACAGCTGATTTGTCACTCCTTCTGCTGCCAGCTAAGAGGGACATTTTCTCTGGGAAGAGGAAGATCTTTTTTCTTTCATCACTGTCCTTTTTTTTTTTTTTTTTTTTTTTAAGAGAGCCCCCCCCCAATTATCAAATAATTTCCTAGCAATATGAGAAAGTGTCAATACAATTTGGAAACCTTAATTTCATATAGAAGTTAGTGAAAAAATTACTCACTGGGTAGAATTTGGAAGCTTTCTGTTTTGTAGAGTCAAAGATAGTAGTTTACATCAGAATAATTTAACTGTATTTTACACTGCATTATTAAAAGAATGTGCTGAAACTGTGGCATGTTGTGAAAGCTATTGATTAAGATGGAATACTATTTGGGAAAAAAACCTAGTTCATTTATAGTCTTAAATTTACAGTCGAGTATAAAAATTAAACCCCTAAAACCTATATATGATCTTTTTGATAACTGTGTGGTCTGCTGCCTTTTGATATTCTTAGTAATTATGTGTTAACTGTGATGATACATACTGAATATCCATCCATGTGATGAGTTGTAATGTGAACCTACAGCAACCTATATCCTAGTATAACTCCTTGCTTATGTCTAAGTACAGAAGATGATCCTTTGAATCAGCAGGGGTGGTGGTGAGATTTAGCAGGTAAGATGTTAGGTAAAATTCCCAGCCGTTCTTCAGTGATAACATTACTCTTCTCCAAAGCTGAAGTGTTGGATGTGGTGTGTCTTCATGTTACAAAAATAAGTTCCAAGTTCCTATGGATGTGTATGAAATTGGTTGACTACATTTGGATCACTCAAAGAAGAAAAGTGTTCATTTGTATTTATTTGCACAATATCTATCTTTTATGTTTTTAATCACTAATAAACTGAAAGGCATTTTTTAGCTAAAATATTCTGGCTCATATGACTGAGATATCAATATTATTAAATTAGGCATTTTCCTTTTTGTTGCTATAACTTTTTTTTCCAGGTTACTTTACACCTTTTGAGATGCAAATGGTAAAGCAGAACAAGCGATGTTATTTGCTAAACCAGCTAAACTCTCAGAGGTTTCTTTAAACTGAACTGCAACAACTCCTGCTATCTTGAGAAGTGCTAACAGTCCTTCAGACTTTGCAGGGAGCTGTTCAGTTTGCAGGATCTGACTCCCTGAGCTAAGAAATTCATATCCTGTTCCAGGCGGCGCTCAGTTCTGCTTCCCTTGAACTGCATGACAGTGTCTTTGTTCAGGGATTAATTTTCCAATCTGGTGATTGCATAATGCTGGATTAAATCCAACTTCAAGTCCTTGCTATGGTCAGAATATTCCAAAATGTTCTTGGGATAATGTAATAGATTTTTCCCTGGCTACTTGAGTATAAGTTGCCTGCAGAAATTTGAAGGAGGCTGTGAATTGCATGGACTGAGATTTCCCTGGCTGTCATCTGTGAGAATGATCAGGAATGGAGATTACAGTTATCCTTAAAAAATGTCTGTCCTCTGCTTCTCTGAGGAAACTCCACAAAGAGAATGGGAGGAGATGCTGCTGGTTTCAGAAACTCATGATGAGCAGTGACAGGTCCCTTTTCCTATGCTGCTACATGTCATCTGGCTGGCTGTTAGCATTCCCTAGTATATAAAGAACCTTCACATATGAGAAGAGACAAAGTACACAGCTCACACACATGGGTGTGCTGGATTCTGATGTTCCCAGGTGTTTACAGATGTCATCTGCTGCCTAACAATTGACAGATTTAGGGGGAGCAGCATTACAGGGCAGGGGGCATTGCATACATCTTGGGGTTCGTTTGTGAGAATGTGGACAGCCTGCCTTTGGGCCACTTTACTGCAGCTAGTTTATCATGTGTATGATTGCTCTGTTGACTGATATAAAATCAGATTTTGTTGTGTTTGCCTTACTTGTCAAGCAATTTTGAGACTATTTGAAGTGGAAATCCCTTCAGTGTTTTCTCTGCAAAAAATCTGGTAGTGGGATATGAAGACAGATTAAATTATATTGTTTTGAAGGACAGGTGGTCAGGAAATTAAAATCTTCAGTCAGTCTAGGATAATAAATTACTTAACCCAGATGAGTCTTTTGTTGTAAATATTAGGAACTATTGTGTTTTATTCAGTTGGTAAATATATTTTATTTTTTAGTAGCTCCAAATAAATTTAGGTGAGAAGATTCTTGTCTTGTATCTTAATTTGCTTACATCTTATTCTGTCCTTGCTTATTATTTCACAAAAGTTAAGAGGGTGTGTAGCAGGCTGTATCTTTTTTCCACTTAACATGTTGCAGAACTGGACTTTATGCTGGAAAATATATCTAAGGTCCAAAGTAACTCCAGTACCATTACGATATTTTTCACTTGGTGTCAGTGGAAGAACACTGGGTTTCCTAAACTAGATTTTTCTCTTTCTAAAACACCAGTAAGGTACTTGAGTCTTATCTAGCTATCAAAATAAAACATCAGCTTTTTTGAAGATGCTAAATATGTCAGTTGCTAAGCATTTTGAAAAATCTTTTTTAGGTACCTGAGTGGAAGCTGGGCAATTAGAAAAATCATCCACAAAGCGTTTCTTAATGGTTCTTTCTGAGGCTAGCACGTAGAGGAGATAGCTCAGTATTCATTTATTCACTCACTGGAGAGCTATAGCAGGACCAAGTCAATGTGCACAACTTTAGTCTGTAATCACTAGTCTTATGTGGCAAGTTACAAGAACTTTGGAAAGGTGATTCATACTTACCATAAAAAGAAGGGTCTTTAAAAGGTACAGGAGACAGGTAGGTACTTCATTTTCCATGGAGTGTGCATTTTAGTTTTCATTCCTTTTGAGCTCATTCTTGATATTTTTCAGTAGAAGAACCAAGAGAGGGGTTTTTTTTAAAAAAAACCAAAATAAAACACAACCAATAGATTTGGAAATAAATAAAGACATTTGTCATTCTGTACAATGTGCTGAACCCATAATAATTGCTGGTGCAAGTTAGGTACCACTCAACAGCTGTCTGATATGCAGACAGGACAAAATGCCAGCCCTGGATTCAAGCTGTTACAGCCCAGCATAATGTGTACTTAGTGCTTTAGCACATAATATTCTTTAAAGAAAAAGTTAATAAGCAATGCACTGAGGGGATATAATCAACATTTCTACAACTGATGTTAGTCAGCTTAGCTCCTATTCTAATGCTTGTGGGGCTGCAAGTTTTAAAAACAGCCCAGTCGTTACAATGTTAAATTATCGTAGCATACAAAAAGACCTCAGTATTCAAACACAATTTTACAGCCTTAGGTATTTAAATGCTGTGTCTAAACACAGAGATGTATTGTATTTTTTTTTTTTTTTCAGGTTCTAAAAACTATTTTAGGCAGTCAGAATTGTGTGCTGTTGAGACCTAAAGTAAAAATGAGTTTTCTAGAAAGATGTTGAAGTGTCATTTATTTACCTGCACTCTAACTACTGTGTGGATGTATTCATGTATTTCTTCTTTTTAAGACTAATTATACTCTCTTAAAATCTATTTGCAGGTCTTTTATCTGTCTGTTTCCCTCCTTGTTAATTATCTTCTATTTTCATTTCTTTTGATGTCAGTCAACTTGACACACACACACAGACACACACCTCCCCACACACACTTATTCTGGTGTCTCCAGTTCTTTTCCATCTCTCCATAATGTTTTTCTTTCCTTCAAGTGTGCTTCCTCACTCTTTTTATATGGGGGTTCAGCTTGTGTAGTTGGGAATCACACTTTCTCCTCCCGATTAGGTATCTTGTCATCACCACTCTTGACTTTCATGTAAAACCTACATGTAGCACTTTATCTTCTCATCACATGTTTCTGCTGTTTTAGAAAAGCTTTTGCATTTATTTTCCAGGGAATTTTCTCTTCTGTCTTTTCTGATGACCACTGTATGATATTCACTGAAGTTTGGGGTTTTTTTAGTATTGTATCAGATTCACACTTAGATTGCTGCTTTACATGAAAAAGCATATCATTCATTGTGCATTCTCTAACAAAACAAAAAAAAGTATGATTATATGGCAAGAAATTCAAAATAAGTGTCTTTATCTTCAGGCAGAATTAAAAAAGCAAGCAGTCTTTTCAAAGAAACGATGGACAAACATCCACAACTGAATAGCTTTGCACAGAGATTGTGTAGTTAGATCTGTTACTCACATTGCAGTAGTACCCCAGAGGCCCAGTTATAGTTCAGAAACCCACTGTGTGATATGAAAACTGAGAGCAAAGTTGATTCACTTGCTCTAGCTTTCAGACAACTGAGAAATTATATCCTTCCTTGAAGAAGCATCTCTCTAAAACGTGTCAGTGAAGCAACAGAGGTCAATTGCAATATGATGTTATTCTAGTTTTTCTTGGTTAAGCCTGGTAGAGTAATATAAATAATTTTTTTTTTCCCAAGTTTCTGTTTTTCCTTGCAGTCCCCATAATCATATCCCATCAGAACTGCACTTAACTACAGTGTTTGTATCCTAGGGAATTCATGCTATCTTCTTTTCTTCCCCGATGCATGTAACTGTCTTCATGTGCAAAAGGATTAAAATAATAAATGTATTGTCAAACTAATTGTTTATGAAGTAAATTTGGGATAGCAAAAAGTGTTAACTTATAAATAAAATAAATTTGTTTAATTATATGGCTGCATTTTTGTATCTGATGCTTGATGCACTGCCTGTGTACAGTACAGATTAGCTGTTGTGACTAGAAAATAATTATTAATTATATTGCAATTTGTAAGCTGTTACCTGCATATCTAATAACTTTGGTGGTGCTGTGATGGCTGTTGGGCCCAAAGAGGTTAGTTACCTCTCTATACAATCATGAAATGTCTACAGTGCAGTGTATGCTCTAATACATACATTTATAGTGAGCTCTCTAGTACATATGCCTAATTGTCCCAGACAATAAATCCTCTGTCTAGAATCTTTTCACCACTGTTTTCACTGTGAGCATAACAGCTAAAAATTAAGACTTTACAGAAACAAAATTTCTTGATCTCTTGCAGGTTATTTTCATGTCCATCTTAAATGTGGGGAAAATGTCTGATGTCCTTCATTTAATAAATGCTGCTATTATGGTAGATTTGTACTTTTTCACTTTTTTTTTTTTTTTAGCAATAGGTATGGGAGTAAAGGCCTGAAAACTGACCTCCATACTCTCATCTAGTAGGTAGTGTTTTCCTTTTTTCCTTCCTTTCTTCCGCCTCCATCCAACATCTATAACACCATTGTGTAGTGATTGCAGTGCTGCTCTTTATGCTCATCTTTCAGAGATACATGAGCCTCACTCAAAGAAATTTCCTGTCCTCTTTTTCAGATTTCATCTTATTTTCATATGTCCCTTCTTCTCTTAGTCCCATACAACAAGTAACATAGTTCTACCAAATCTGAAGGAGGACACAAAGAAAATTTAATAATAGGAGGTATAAACCATTGAATGCTGCCTTAGTTCACTGGCTCTTTTAATGCTTGTGCTTCTGTGCCCAAGCTTTTGTTTCCAAAGGACAATATTTAGGTGTGAGGTGTATCTGGTTTTGTACATGACTTAAAGATAGCTGAGGGGGGGAAAAAACCATATTCAAACTTTTGTCAGCATTATTAGCCCATGTGTCATAGGTTGCTTCTGTCTTTTGGAGAAGTGGGAAAATTACATTGTACTAGCTCTAAGCATTGCATATTGTCATAGAAATATTCAATATCACTGACACCCTAGCAGAGCACTGTCACTTAGTTGTAGCTGTCTCATTTCGTCAGTTTGCTTCTCAGTGCCACAGGGTTCATTTGTAGTTGCTTGTTTTGTTTGGTTTTTTCCTTGTTTTCTCTCTCTTTTTTTTTTTTTTTTTTCTTTATCTTTTTCCCTCCTTTGCCAAACAGACTTTCAAGGAAACCAGGAGTTACAGTATTTGATTATTTTTAGGTGTGTCTTCTGCTTGAGCTCATGCTGAAATGCAGGCTGCAGATACAGCTGGGCATAGTCTCTTTTCAGAATTTTGGGATAAATTTCCATTTCTGCTTTTCTTCTTGTTAAATCATTAAATGATCACTTGGTAGCCTTTTTTTCAAGTCCTTGTATGTTCCTTGGCTTTTTTTCTTTTTATTTCCCCCCAAAGTACTCTGGCAGCTGATGTGTTCTTTACAATAGATTAAGCTGTCCTTTATCTCCACTGCCCAATAGGTGGTCTTTTTGTAACTGTTCTTATTATTTAGTCATTCTCTTTTTTTAATAGTCATTCACACTGTACTTTTTCTTCTGTGTACATTCACCACTTGCTAAATAGAGCATGTCCCACCTAGAAAATGCTGTCCCTTTTGCAGAAATAGCTTCTTTTCTTTTTTGTTTCGGCACTGCCTGCTTCTGATGCAGCTTTATGGTTGTCTTTCACTCAGACCAGTGGGACGCATTCTTCAAATAATGACATTTATATCGATATAAAACTTTACTGGAAACAATTGTTTTGCAGATTGGTAGGAGAACTCCTGAGTGGAAGAGTTTTCTTCACAGAAAAAGTAAAAAAACCTAGCAATTTTGACATGAATTTACAAGAACCTTTATGATATGATATTTATCACCAAAAAAAAGGTCAATTCAGATTGTGATTGAGTACAGTGTATTCCCAACATGTTATAAATTTGGTATAAGGAAACCACCACTCCTCATAAAGATTCTGCAGCTTTAGTAGAGATAGCTGGAGTCAAACATATTTTTTTCTATAGTAGACAGAATGGTAAAAAACTATGTGTATTTTGTTTCAGTAATAATATGTTTAACTAAAATCAATGTTTTTGTGATTTTTGCCAAAGAACAAATTTTACAGTGTAGGAATTGGGTTTTGGCAAACTTTTCATTCTAAAGGATCTTCCAGGCATCACAAGTGTACAATATCTCTTACTGTGCTCTCTGTGGGTTTCATGGCCATTACTGTGGTTTTGGTGAGAAAATCCTACTTATTATTTGGGATGAAGATGACTGAGTGCAGAGTCTATGGGCTTAAGAGCATTATGTTCGTGTTACCAGCACTGTGCAGCGAGATTTGGGCCTCCTTTGGTATTCTGTACTATGCCTGCTGTGCAAGCTTTACTTCTATTAACCTGGGCAAGCACCATGTATCTGACAGCAAACTGCATTTAACAATGATGTCATCTGACTGCTAGGTCTATTAGAATATTCCCACTGAATAAAAATTTTATGAAGGAGGGTATTTTGAACTTGTATTGAAAATCCAAGCCTGATATCTGTCTTCAGTAGCTGGTGTATGTAAGCAAGACTTGACTGGAGCTCAAGGTGTCTGTAAGGTCAGCAACCAAAAAAACAGAAATGCAGCCCTGTGCAGCAGATCCTGTTATGCTTCTTGTTGGAATTTCTACACTGAGATCCTCTCTCCTCTGCAAAACATTTCAGTAGGTACAACAGCAGAGATGTTGTGTCCTCTGGTTCTGTAACAAGATACTGACTTTGAGCCTGCTTGAAGGCTCTGGTTCAAGTAACCCATCCATGAATGGCATTATTTAGAAAGCCAGAGGTTACTGGCTGTGTCGCTTGCCTGTGAGCACTAGCTAGATACAGTTTGCCTCATCCTTCATAACCTACTGGATCATCTTCTGGTGCTGTGTTCTCCTGTTCTCTTGTGACCTGTGGCTTTTCAGTTTCCTTGGCTGTCATCAGCAAGTATCTTCTCTTTGCTATCTGAAAATAGAAGTTCAGAAAGTATTTTGTAGCTACAACAAGGCAAATAGGTAATTTATTTTGCTTTCAATCTATTTCATTACTCTGCTCCCTGGAACTGACCGAACATTTCTATTTTGTCACAGTTTCTCCGACTCTGAGTTTATATATATATATAGGGTTATTATATATACACATATATATATATATTGGGTTATTAAATCTTCAACCTTCCCTCAAAGCTTACTTCTGTTGGAAAAGAAAGCTGTCTTACAGAAGATGAATGTTTTAATTTCTCGGATTTTACTTCCATCACACTGCTATTCCCTCTGGCTTTGTCTACTCTATGTGACTGAATTATATTGTTCTAAATGAAAGTCTAAAATGAGTCAAAGAATTTTAACCTTCCTATGGTAAACCTTTTGCATCTGGAGTAGATAGAAAATTTATAAGGATATTAAAAAAAAAAAAAAAAAAAATTCACTTTCTAATGTTTTCAAACTTTCCAATACTGTTATAATTATTCCAAAAAGCATAGCTTAATTACATTCCAGTTCCTGTAGCTTAGTGAATGAACTGTAGCTCCTCTGTGAACTGATATAGAGAAGTGATTTATGTTTTCCTCAAAACCATCTCTTTTATAATCAAGAACTAGCAGTTGCAAGAAACATGTGTTTAAGGTGTCAGGAAACTGCATTTCTAAAGCTTTTCTTGTTGTAACATTTGACCAGTTAATGCATGAGTATCTCACTCCCTCTCTCCTCCCCTTTTGGCTTAGTTGCCACTTATACTTTGAGATTTAAATGCGTGCAGAAACAGTGACATAACCTCCTATAGTAAGGTATGTTTTTCAACTGATCTTGTTTCAATCTCCCTGAACTTACCTGCAACCAGCTTTTACCTACCTACCTCACTCTGTTTAGTAGCAGTTCTGTCATATTTTTCTTATAACTACATCATCACTTTACATTTTTCAGCATTGAAGCTGTTTTACATCTGTTGAGCTCTCTTATTTTAGTATAGTTTTGGTATCAAACAATCTCTGAAGTTATTTGGGTGTTAAGTCTCCTTTACACCAAAAAGCAATTCAAGAAGTTTCTGTACTTGGTGTAGTTAAGATACAACTTGACAGACAAGAAGGAAAGGATAGCCTGTATTTCAAACCCTGGATATTCCAAAATTTTCTGTGTGAGTCTCTTTGAGCCTGTTCATTTGCTTCTACATATACACCCACTGGAGGCAGACTTCCATTATTTTTCTGAAGTGGCTTCTTCCAGACCAAGTTGTTTGTGCAGTGTGTTTCTTTCCTTCAGTTTTCAGCATTATATATGAACTGTTATACCTCTTGATTTTCTTAAGAGCCATCAGATGTACTTGCATCTTCTCTGACCTAGACCACACTCACATGAAGAGGTCGGTTTTATTCTGTGAAAAAGGGAGATTTTAGTAATACTGAAAGTAAGCATTGCTTAGTGCTGTGAAGATACTCCACTAGGTACAGAAAAACCTTAGATGTCTCCCTGTTCATGAGCAGTGTATTGGAAGCATTTTAATCTTCTAGACCAAAGGAGTGAGGCAGCAACATCTACCATAGACAAAGGTGAAATTGGATCCTTGGTACAGTTCTTGGCACTATTATTATCAACAAGACTTATTGCTTAATCTGGATGATTTCAGTTGAAGAATTCCTCAGGCTGACAATTAAGAGGAGCCTATCTCCCAGTTTCATTTCATTCCAGTTCTGCTTATTGTGTGGAATGTTGTTTTGTAGGATGGGAAGAGACACGACATATGAAAGTGTAAAATTGTGTAGTAGTAGCCATGTTTATCATAGTCTTGTTTTCTGCCATCTTATCTTCCTCCTTTCCCCTTTTTACATTATACTGACTTTCTCCATAAGAGTATATTTTCTCATTCTACAGATTTTTCTTTCTTATTTTTTTAATGACTGCAAGGGGGAGAAAGGGTGGAAGTTTACTGTATTTAATACCCCTGTAACTGACAGTCTTTTTGCCTCCTGCTTCCTAGTAGGTAGATAACGCTTGCTGTATGGGATCTTGTTTTGTAGGGTGGAAGAAGAGGGAGGACTACAACAAACACAAATAGTGGTATGTAATTTTCCCTTTCTCCTTTGTCTCTCCCTACTTGCCAGTCTTAACACAGAATGTGCTCAATCATATGATGGTGCCTTGTACTGCTATTTGCTGCTTTTTATAAAAACACATCTTCCACGTTTTTGTTAGTTAATTGCCTGAAGCATTTTAAGAAAAAATACAAATGGAATACTATGTACGACACACGGGTAGTTGGTCAGGTTGTGCTTGATCTTGGCCACAATGTGACTGGACTTAAACTGAGCAGATTTTGTATCCCATTGCAACACTTGAAGTCTTTCAGTCATCCATTATCTTTTAAAATAGTTAGCAGGGTACTACTGTATGTGGCATCTTGGAGAAAACAGCTGTGATTGGAAAGGGTAATCATCTTTCTATTTAAAATATAATGGACATGCATATAGTGTGCTATCTTTTTAAAAAGCCAATATGGTAGAGCTGATTTTCTGGGTCAAGTTTCATCAAAATACTATAAGCTTAAATTCTAGTTGCAGAGTCTTAATTAGTTTGAACTCACAAGGAGATGGTGCCTGTCCTTGCATAACACAGATTTTCTGGAAGTTAAAGGGATTTTTCCCATAAAGTGAAGGAAAATATTTCTGTTAGAGCAGCTGTATTATTTCTAAGGGTACAACAGAACTTTAAAAAGTACTGTGTTGTGTAGTCTTTCAACACTTCATTCAAAAGCATTGAATTTATTCAAAAGATGTTGACATTAGATTTTGGGGTTTTGGGTTGGCTTTTTTTTTTTTTTTAATTTCTTTTTTTCCTGTCATAAGGCTGACACTTTTGCTCTCTTGTTAAAATGGTACAAATTAGCAGTGTTTATCCGCCAGAGCTTTATAAAGCATCATAACTGCAGCACAAAGATTATGGAAAAAGAATACATTACTGAATTCAGTTATTACGAGGAATAGAGAAAAGAAAATGATGTATCAATAACCTATTTCAAAATAGATACCATCTTCATTAGACCAGTTTTTCTTGGTGTTGTTCTGAGTTGTTGGTTCACTATTGACTGAGAAGGAACATGTCTGCCCAGTGAATCATTCCTAGTTTCTATGACACCCCTAAGATCTGCATAGTAGAGCTACAGCAAAAAACAAGTCATATTTTCAAGTTCTGAATAGCTGTGATAATTATGAAATAAAAGCTGCATCTGTATTTACCATGATGATTAGAAAGCTTTTCCATTTCAGTTGAAAACAAGAACAAAAGCCAGTAAATCCTCAATAGAGTAGGGAATCTGCAGTCCTCTTGTAAGAGCACATTAGGGATATGATCCTGTACATTAACTGATCTGTACAGATTGTGTGTAAAGAAAGTAAATGGTAAAGTTAGAATAAACTTTATCTCTTTGATAGTCAGTAAAATTTTTTATATTTTTTTTTATTTCTATGAAGAGGAGAACCTCTTACAATGGATTACTTTAATCCTCAGTATGCTGTTGTTGTTTATGGACTGATATGATGCTTGTGGTCAAGATAATACTTTTCTTTCGACCGTGAAACTAGAAACAAGGGGGTTTTGGATGATCTGTCTGTGCTTGGTCCATTTAAAAGGAAGCCTTTGGGTGGAGAGATTCCTCCCAGACTAGAGTAAAACTTAAATTCACATTGTCAACATGGAGCAAAACTACTCCATCATGCTGGAAAATGAGTCCCCAAAGTGTATTTTATTTAAATAATAACTGCATGTTGTGGAAAAATATGAAGTAAGATGACAGAGAACTAATTAAGATGTAGAGGTGTTTTACTGTTGGCATTTGGAAAAAAAAAAGTTAATTGCCGTTATTCTGAGGTTCATAACATTACCATTAATTTTCATGATAACTTTATTGCATAGACATGACACATATTGAATAGAGCTGTCTGTTTGAAGAAAGTGCATGGGCTACTAAGATATCAAGAAAAATGGAACTTTAAAAGTTTCAAAAGGATATATAATTGCTGTGGATTAAGTTTCACTTGAGCTAGGTGTGGATGGGGTTGGTCTTTTTGGTTTGTTTTTTTTTTTGAAATTGTGATCGTGATTTCTCTGCATAGCCATCACAAACCCTATGGATATGATAGCCACCTTCACCCCATGCATCAAGAAGGTTGTCCATTTTAATTTCAACTGTTCTTGGTCTATAGTGGAGCAGCCACCACCTCCAGGTTATACTGTTACATTTTATCTTTATCTCAGTACTGTGGATGAAAGATATTTTAATGGGAATGGGTGTGAAGTAGTGACTCTTTTACCAGTTGGAAGGAAGAGGAATTGTGGAACCCCAGGACTCCTGGAGAGTCCTTGGTATCTCCACTGCACCTAGAAATACTGGTTAGCAGCAAAGACCTATCTGTTCTGACTCAATTGTGAATGTAAAATACACATTGCAGCATGTCAGTCTTGTGTTTGCTGTGTTTCCTGAAAAGTCTGCAACGACCTTCCTAATGTGATGAAGTTGATATGGCAATTTTCTAAGAATATAACAAACCTTCTTATGCAAAGCTTTCCTGCGGACACGTATGGGTGTATTTTCTGCCATTTGCTAGGTTTTTATAAATTTACTGTTATAAGTCATGAAAGGCAACACTTAGGAACACTGAAAGGTGGATTTTGAGAATGGATACTTAGAGTATGAAGTTTAATATGTTTTAAAAAATAACATTCTCGTTCTTCAGAATGTTTACAATGTAAATTAGAAAGATGGTATGGCTTGAAAAGCTTCAGTACCTGAAAACTGCTATTCAGGTGTAACAAATCAGATTAATAATAGTTCTATCTTCATGCCTGTTTATTTTGCAGCTGGGGAATACTTTGGCTGACTTTTCTTTGACCCATGGCTTAGAATTTTCTTATTTTATGCCAAATATATAATGTATTTTTTACCCTGAATATGATGTTTGTTGTCTTTAAAATAATTTCTGGTGTCCTCTGTTTTGCTCTTTTAACCTATAATTATTAGAACAAGTTTATAAATATGCCTATCCATTATTTTTTTCTTCCTGTTTTGAGCCATTTATAATTCTCATTAGCAGTAGTAGAAGAGAGTAGATTTCTCATGTTAAACACTGAGATGGGATTCTGGAGGTACTGTGAAGAGAAGATTTTTAATCATGGACTTGATGTCCAAACAAAATAGACATCAGTCAAAGAGAAGCAGCAGCCTTCTTATGCATCTGCTTCCTTGGGAAGGAGAATTACCAAAGTATTCTCTTTCCTGAGGCTGAGGTTGGGCAAACCTGGAGTGTATATGCAATGAAAGCCAAACCGTTCTATGATTCATTCATTCTATGAAATGAATTCCAGACTAATGCTACTCAATAAACCATCACATCTCCATGCCATTGCTTCCTTCACATTACAGCACTGCTGACTTCTGTCAGGCTATATTTCATCTCCACAGCATCGCTGGAGATGAGTGGCAAGTAGGGTCACAATTTAGCCCATCTCCTTTTAGCCTCTCTAAGATATGGGCAAGGTCTGCAGGATACTTATTCAGGCTCAGTAGAGAGACTGGACCCATCAGAAGCTGATCCTTCCCAACCATCTGAGTAGAGTTAGATACCTGTCTTGGCACCATGGCTGGGGTGTGATAAACTGTTGCTTTCACATCTCAGTTCAAGAAATTTATAGCTCTTAGAGTTCTGCTGGTTTTGTTCTTGTAAATTTTTGATCATTTTTTCTGCATTGTAAATATATGTATTAAATTTTCTCTATTAAGAAGACTGGGAGAAGCAATGTTTCTCTTTTCAAAAAATTAGTTTTTGTTTTTTTTTCCCAGTTAAAATAACTGTGCACTTTATCACAGTTTATAACACAGAGAGGGATTGATGGTCTCAATACAAGTTAGATTTCTTTACCTTACAAAGAAGAAAACAGAAACATTAGGCTTTATCCTTTTGCCTAAGGAACTCCATGCTATCGTTGTATTTTCTGGTCAGGAAATTGATAATGGGCTTCCTCGAGAATATGTCATCTTTCTAAAGTTGTCTTACATATGCTAACCTCCTTTAAAGAAATAAAACTAGATATTTCATAGAGATTTCCTCTTAGTCTGTTTATAAAAGGATTTATCTAATTTATCTCATATTTAATAAATTTGTATCATATTTCTTCAATAAGCCTTGTGAAGGAGGGGACGTTTGTGGGAATATCAAAAATCAGATTTTGTAAAACCACTATTTCGGGTGTGTATTAAGATGCCAAGCCTGAGAGACACTGAATCATCAAAGATAACCAGATATTTATTCATTACTCTAAGGTAATTTAAGGAGTTCTCACTGAGAAATATGACTTACTTGATACTGTGGAGAATAGGACTATTTTTTTGTGGTTTTTTTTCAGATTCTTTCTCAAAAGTTCATGTTAAATATGCTCAGTTTAAAATGTATCTGTTGCAAAAAGCATTCAAGCCCTACAGAATAGTCCTAGAAACTGAAAGTCATTACAATTTCTCAACTCTCCCATTGCGTCCATCAATACATTGCTTCCATCAATATGTTTCTTGTCAAGCTGCACGCTGCTCTCTCCATTGTTTCCAAATGCCAGCCTAAGCTGCTACTGTCAATTCCTCTTTTTTTCCTGAAAACATTTACTTGCAGGGAAAAAAACCCCAACACTCTGAGGTAGAGATTTGTCTGTATATAAACCTATATAAACCCCACCTTTTTGCATATAAAAGAGACTATCTTGTGTGTTCACTGCACAGAGCAGATCAACACTCTCCAGTCTCATGTTCTGGACATGTGAAGGGAGGAATCAACAGTGGCACATGCATGGATGAATGATCTGGGATAAAGTGGTCCCTGGTCTATAGTCTTCATGTACACCAAAGGCATAAATAATTATCTATAAAATGTATCCTAAACTCTATCATCAGTTGGGTGGTTACCTGTATTCCTCTCAAACCCAGAAAGATTATTTGGCTGGTTATATGTAACTTTGAAGAACACATCTAATACGTAAATCATTTATCAATCAGCTGACTTTAAATAACCAGATATGCAAAACAGAGCCATGGCCAAAGGAGTTTAATTTACTTAAATGTTTAGTAGCACTTACATTATTTATAAACTGAAAAGTAATGCTTATTTTATACTTGTGATGCAACTATACTGTTTTCCTTCTTAGAGTGGAACTCAGAACAGTTACGGAAATGTCAAAAAGTAGACAGGAGGGAGGCCCATTATTGAAATGTCTCTTGCTTCTGTCCAACCTGGCTCATTGTCAGTACATATTTGGTAGTTTGCTGTTCTTCTGAGTTCTTACCTTATTTATTTGACCTAATAACTGTGATTACATTACTTCCATTTGACCCACTGAATATGGAATGTTAAACATGTTTATTAAGTGTATTAGCATCAAATGATTTACCATGGAAACCAAAGGTTTCCCCGTCTTCATGATATACTCTTAGAACCTGTCTTATTAATAATTGAGCTTGTTTTGCCGTATGCTTAAAACTACTGATTTTTTGTGAAGCAAAGGAGATGAGATGGAGTACGTGCATTTTAAAACTTCATTCCTTGAAAAAGTTTGAAAAATAAACCTTATCTTTCAAAGGCAAGAGGACAACTGATTAGCTTTGTAACTCAATCATTTTTACACTGCTGCTTATCCCCTTCATTAAGATATCAAAATCACATGACTGAATTTACAGAGGTTCTGACTGGGACTCAGCAAGTCACTAGGAGCTGGAACAGTGAGACCTCTAAAAATAAATGGCCTGATTTTTATACTTTGGAGGAATTTTCACTCAAGCAAGAAAATTGTCACTGCCAGATGGTGATGGAAGAATTACTACAGCAAGGGGACGTTAACAAAGATGCACTCAGCAAGGCAAATTGTTTCCATAGTTACAGGATGCTAAGTATTTTTAAATAAATAAATAAATAAAGTTAGACTGTATTCTTTAGATATCTCAATGGCAAAAAAATTCATTTTGGATGATTTTTCCTTTTTGAAATGGATGTTGTTCTACATTCTGCTTAAATCTGGAATGTTCTACATTCTACTTAAAACTTTGTTACAACACTCTTTTGCTGACTAGGTACAATTCTTTCCACCCATATACCTTTATCAACTTTATTTATTTTTATTCTAGAACAAAGCTTTGTACTTACTCTCTTTTCTTTCTCCGTTCTTTCAGCGTATTTATACATCTGAACAGAGCATAATGGTCCATAGAATTTGTAAACACCTTTTAAGCTTTGATGGCAAGATATGACAAACAGCAAAGTTAGTGCTTGTGGTGTAACAGTTCCTGAGCGTCTCTAGCTACTGACTGGTGTCCCACTGTGTTAGTTACCACACAGGGGGAGTTTCATGCAAATGTGTCTACATTAAAGGGTTTTGAATTTGTTATTAGCCATCATAAAGTGGGCTGAATGAAGCCTTAGAGGAGGGAAGAGTTTAAGGTACACAGGAATATTAAAGCAAGTGTACTTTAATGAAAGAAGCAGTTGTAATGTGTTTGTTAGCCACCTTCAAAAGGTGTTAACCTTTACTATTGAAAGGGTGTGCTGTGGAAGTTGTATTTTTTCTTTACATCTTGTAAAAGTTGTTTGGTCCATACTGAAATTTGAATAAAAATTACAAACCAATATATTTACATTAAGCAAGGCAAGGGAGAGAAAAGCAGAGCAGGGGGGAATGCTTCTCTTCTTCTTTTGCTACAGGCAATTGTCAGATAACACTTATTTAAACAAAAATTTTGACCTACTAAATCAACACAGAAAAAGTTAAGGTCAATCTGTCAGAAGTTTAAAGGTGAGAGATTTCTCACCTTTAGAAATGAGACAAAAGGGATCTTCTCTTGGCTCAGTGGGACCATTTTTCTGGGTATTTGAAAACAGTGTCCTGATAAAGGCCTGGAAATGTAGAGCTTTGGAGGTGGATCTTGAGCTAGTTTGACAACTTACTAGTTTACGTAGAAATTATGGTAATTCCTTTGCTGTTGGGACCACATCTTTTATCTTGAAAGTGCTCATCACCAATCTGAACATATGGAATATTGGTGTTGGTCCCATAGCTGGGCATTTCTTCCCACAGGATCACGCTGCATGTTGTATTGGCACCATCTGTCACTATTTTAAATATTTAGATTAATGGTCTAACACTAATCCAATGTCTTAAACTATTAATTGCTCTAGATCTGTAGAAAGAGAGACAAAGAGAAGCTGATTTCCTCCAGGAAAAGTTGCTCTAATTTGATTTTTCACTTAAAATATTTTGTAGATCGGGGCCAAATAACAGAAATACAGTTCAAGCAAGCAAAGTATTCAGATGTGAATAATCCATGAATATACTTAACAAATCATACTTAATTACATTTTGATGTCTGGATAGAAGCCAGCATGTTTTGTCAAGTCTCATAGGGAAACTGCACAGGGTATTTATGCATCACTTCATAAATTGTTTTACCACCATGCTTCATTCTGTTCTTCAGGCATATTTAAAAGTTGACATAACTTTTTAATACCAGCGTCATATTAAAGAGGAAACATAAATTTCAGTATAAAAACACCAAAAAATTCCAGTGAAACTTCTTCATTCAGTCCACCTGAAAAGTTTTCACATCTTCTTGGATATCTCTTTTCCTTTTTCTTCAGTGTAATAATTTTCATCCATTAAGAGCTTGTTGATATTCAATTTAATTTAATGTGTTATATTAGATAGTCTTAGAAGCAACCTATAACTTTCTTTATAGAATTGTACGTATTAAATTTTCTACTCGTTTTTCATCTGTGAAATATCAGCAACATATCTTGAAAGAATGTGGTATCTGACTGTTAAAATTGTTAGAATTTAATAATCATAATGTACAGTTGTCCTGGAGGAATGATTTGTTGTCTGCAGTGTGCACCCACATACACACCTTTTAAAATGTGTAATAGTTTCACAATGATAAACAAAACTATTGTAGCTTTTTTACTTAGTCCTCTCACTATTTGGGATGCAGTCTTCAAAAAACTGACATTTAATTACTTTGATATTTAACTCTTTTATTTATCTTCTTTATTATTTTATTTGTATTTTTATTTGTATTCTTTAATATTGGTGCTGTCTCTAGGCATATTAAAGATAAGAGTGTCATTAGGAGTATTCAACATGGTTTTACCAAGGGGAAGCCATGTTTGTCCAATCTGATAGCCTTTTATGAGGACATAACCAGGTGGATAGATGATGGTAAAGCAGTGGGTGTGGTTTATCTTGATTTCAGTAAAGCATTTGACAGAGTCCCCCAAAGCATCCTCAGGGCTAAACTGAGGAAGTGTGGTCTGGATTTTCGGGTAGTGAGGAGGTTTGTGAATTTGTTGAAGGACAGAAGGCAGAGAGTTGTGGTCTAGTTGGTGGCATGTATCTAGTGGAGTCCCTCAGGGGTCGGTACTGGGGCCAGTACTGTTCAATATATCCATCAGTGACCTGGATGAGGGAACAGAGTGCACTGTCAGCAAGTTTGCTGGCAACACAAAACTAGGAGGAGTGGCTGACACTCCAGAAGTCTGTGCTGCCATCCAGAGAGACCTGGACACACTGGAGAGTTGGTCAGGGAGAAATTTAATGAAATGTAACAAGGGCAAGTGTAGAGTCTTGCATCTGGGCAAGAACAATCCCAGGTACCACTTTAGGTTGGGGACTGACCTGTTGGAAAGCAGTGTAGGGGAAAAGGACCTAGGGGTCTTGGTGGACAGCAGGATGACCATGAACCAGCAATGTGCCCTTGTGGCCATGAGGGTCAATGGCATCCTGGGATGTAGTAGAAGGGGTGTGGTTAGTAGATCGAGAGAGGTTCTCCTCTCCCTCTACTCTGCCCTGGTGAGGCTGCATCTGGAATATTGTGTCTAGTTCCGGGCCCCTCAGTTCAAGAAGGACAGGGAACTGCTTGAAAGAGTCTAGTGCAGAGCCACATAGATGACTAAGTGAGTGGAACACCTCCGTTACAAGGAAAGGCTGAAGGATCTGAGTCTCTTTAGCTTGGAGGAGAATGAGGGGTGACCTCATTAATATTTATAAATATGTAAGGGGTGAGTGTCAGGAGGATGGAGCCAGGCTCTTCTCAGTGATGTCCGCTGACAGGACAAGTGGCAATGGTTGCAAGCTGGAACATAGGAGATTCCATGTAAACATAAGGAGAAACTTTTTTATGGCAGGGGTGACAGAGCACTGGAACAGGCTGTCCAGGGAGGTTATGGAGTCTCCTTCTCTGGAGACATTCAGAACCCACCTGAATGCATTCCTGTGTGACCTGCTCTAGGTAATCCTGCCCTGGCAAGGAGTTGGACTAGATGATCTTTCAAGGCCCCTTTCAACCCCTAACATTCTGTGATTCTGTGTATATTAAGTACCTCAATTTCTGTGGTTCTATAAAGAGACAAAGGTAAATATTTCAGTTACATTTCCAGCTAGGGCAAGGGTAAAATCCAAAGGAACCAAGGAAAATAAAGTATTTTAAATATGTAAAAATTACAATAGATAAGCTGCGTTTTTCCTCTATCCATTTACTAAAATGCATTTATGTGATGTAGAAATGTGAGAATACATTTGTCTTAGGCTAAAAATCAGACATTTTTTCCAGACATTAATTTGCATGAATACTTGCTTTATTATGATACGCATACTTAGTCTATCTAAGATATTGCTTAGGTTTATTAAAAATGCTATTCTTCTCTTACACATGTGTAGCTTACTACACTACAAGAGTCAACAAATTAATTCCGCTTTATTTGTCATGCAGGCCTGCAAACCCAAACAAATTAAATAAAGTAAATCTAGCTGAACCAAACAACAAAAAAAAGGAGGGATTTGGGAAGGGGTGCTAGAACATAACAATGATATTTTTCTTTTTGATCAGTGGTAGTGAATCTGTGATTGTATTAGTTAAACAGCTGTTGAATCAAACCTGTGTGAAGCCTTGAAGGAGATGTCTCCCCTGGAGTATTTAGGCATCCATGTCATAAGTAGTGCCATCTCTTAGGCCAATTACATCTTTCTGTGTACTCCTAATCTCCAAAAATTTATGGTTTCTTGGCAGAGTCAGAGGCATCCTTCTGCCTTGAAGTTCTCCTCCTGTTGCGGCTGGTGTAGGCAGAACATTACTAGCAAGCCTCAACTGGTTATGCCACTTTCCCACTGTCAGTGTATTTGTGTCCTTCATGAAATGAATTGCTTGTCACAGAGCTTGATATCAAATGTCCGGGACTTCTTATTTGTGAGTCTACTTTGAGGTAGTTTCTTTAGTTCTACTCTGATGGAAACTGACCTTCTTATAGGTGTTATACACATGATTTAAGTGACCATCTTTTTGGTGTTATATACATGATACGAATAGTTGAAATGAAAAAGAAGTTTGATCCATCACAAATTGCTGCATTTGAATTATTTCAAATTGCTACTTAAAAACCACACTGTTAGCACCTTGCAGTAAAGAAAAGTTGAAATTGGAAGATGGATGATAGATAATATAGAGATATACCTGTAGGCTCTGGGAAGTATATGATCTGCAGGACACTCTCATCAAAAATAGCTTTGAGGTTTTTGGCTCCTTTGGTGACAGCAAGGGGGATGGTGGAGGAGGAAGTGGGAAAGTAGGCCTATATTTCTTTTTCTTTTTTTTTTTTCTGCGAACTTACACTCTTAAATAATACCACTAGGTGCCACCAAAATAATTTTTATAGATAATTCTGATTTAGGCAATAGATTTTGTGTTTTACCAGACAGTGTTCTCATCATTTGTTTGATAAATACCAACTGTTTAGTCTTCATTTGCAAGGAAGATTCAGCAGAATTTACTTGTTTGTATAAAAACTCCATCACTTTTGTGGAAGGAATATAGATCAGATAAATGTATACATTCATATTGATCTGTTTCTACTGCAAAACAGGTATGAAAGAATATATATTTTTGTTAAATGTTTAAATTTATGTGACAACCTGTGAATTTTTTGATTCCCTACTTTTTTTTTTACGAATTACCTCCGACGGTGAAAACAGGATACTCTAGACCAGTTAATTAAAAAAAAAGGGTGTTATCTTTCTCAAAGATGTACAAGCTGTCTGCTTTTAGGAGAGAGGACTAGTCTTTGGACCTTTGAGAAGATTTTTGCTAATCATTGGATCCCCTGAAGAGAAGTGTCTTCTTGCAGTGTTCTGAGGTGTCACAGTTTAGGTAGGTGGTTCCATCATCATCATTCTCCAGGTTCCTTACCATGTGTTTTATAGACAACCTTCCATCCTGTCTTGGGATCCTAGGGACCATCCTGAGGTTAGACAAGTCTTCCAGTCATGCTGTGAAAAAAAGGCGACATTGAGCAGATATTTTAGGCTGGTATTAGGCTGGACTTCTCCTGGTAATTGAGTCAAATATTTATGTTTGTCTTCTCTGCATTAAATTCTTCAATACAGCAGTTTTCCACTTACATAGTTTGATTGTCATAGTCATTGTAGTTGCTTGGTGTAAAGCAGTAATTGATCAATGTTGCAAACTGTTGGAAGTCTCACGATTTTTATAATCCCAGAGATTGTAGTTATTTTATTTTACTTTTCTTATTCCATCCTTCCTTAATATTCTTGGAAGGGTTTTTTCCTTGTTTGTTTTTAAAATACAGAGGAAGGAAAAATAAGCCCCCACTCTAGTGCATGCACCATGACAGTATATTCAGTTGGCTCATACCAGTTTTCAGACAATACAGTCTGCATTTTTTTCCTAACAGTCATTCTAGAAAAAAATGCATTAAATTTCAGTTATTCCATATCTTAGACTGAAAAAATAAAAATATTAAAAATTCAAGGCCAAACTCTGTTCAAAACTTCTAATTAAAGACTTTGTTCATTTCTTGCTGGAATTTTTATGTACTGAGGCAACTAAATAGAAAAAAAGTGCTTCACTTACTATCAGAGAAGCAGTTTGGCATTGAGTGTTCTTTAAAATCATCTGATTTACATTAATGACTAAGTATGGCCTTTTTTCCTGCTCAATTCAATTAAGTATTTTGAGCTGAATTTATGTACGTTACAGAAAAATCCAGGTACTTGTCTTTTGAAATACCTTTAAATTAGTAAAATAAATTAAGACAGAAAACATACTAATTTTTAAAGAAATATTTAACAATTTAGAAAAGAATAAACTAATATTTAAACTCCAAGTAATTCTGAGTGCATGATGTACTTTACTGTATCAGAAACCTATTTGAAATCAAGTACAGAAATGCTCTACAGTTGCACTTACTTAGAAAAAATGGAGCTACCTTAGAATATCATATCTCCTGCAATGTTATCGAGTGAGGTTTGCTAATCATAGAGGAAAAAGTTCGAGCTAGTATTTTCATTTCTCTTGCTGTGTAGTTTTATCTCAGACTGTTCCCTCATTCAAGTGCACTGGATAGCAGATTCAATTTTTCATCTGTAATCCCATTTGATTATATGAATTTTATTTTTAAGCAATTTTCTTCAAATGTCTATATGCATGTGTATATAATAGACATTTTCTAGGGAAAAAGCTTCAATTATTCTCTGAATAATGGTATTTGTATACCAAATATAAAATGCTTCTCAGCTTGGGAGTTACTGTTCTATGATTTGAAACACCAATAGCATATTTTTCTTGTGCCTTTTAAAGGTATTTCACTTTAAATGTATCTGCATTTAGCCAGTCCTGACGTTTTATTTTTGCTTATAGTGCCCTCACCTGTAACTTAGGGCCAATTGCAGAACTTCAGCAGTAAAAAAGGCAAATTTGTCTTTGAATCTTAGCTGGAGAAATACCTCTCTAAATGTCTTACTTTGACAGCCAGAAACAGCTAACATGTTCCATATTAGTTTGCAAGATGATGCTTGAAACATTACTGTGTTTTTTAGTGTACCCTAAACACAGTTTACTTTTATGTCAAACCTCAGTTGTATACTTTTACTCTGTAATGATGCCTGCAAACACTAATGAAGCAATTCATTCACACTTCAATTTCAAGTACCATCCTTAATTTAACCATTTATCAAGTTGTGAGATACAACAGCTCAAAATAGAAAGCAATTGGTGTGGGAGAAACTAAATCAGTTTAGCTGCTTTTTTGGTGTTTCTTTATTTCTCCTTTCCTTACTTCTGTCATCTGCCCAGGTAGAATCTCTCTCTGAAGTTTACAATGATGAGCACACTTTTCAGTAACAGACCTTATTTAGCAAACTTTTCAGAAACAAGCATGGAAAGGATTACCAATTTAGTCTGGATGTTTTTGTGGGGTTTTTTTAAGATCTCTTAAAACAATTTGAATGATTATCCAAATAGTCATCATTTGTATCTGAGCACAAAACTAAGTAGATAGCCCTGTAGGATGTAAAACAGATACGTTTTTCCTCATTCTCGGGTCATCTTGATTTGCTACACAGACAATTCCAATATATGCTACTTTAGTTTACACTGTGACACCCAGTTTAGTACACTGACACAAGGTGACAGCCAGTAAAGTACTGATATTTTTTTAATGCCAGAGCAGGTGAGTGGAGTGCAATAGCTTTTCTTTGACCAAGGAATTTGAATCTGGCAGTATCTTGCAATACTACATTTCTGGGATTCCCTTTCTCTTGAAACTTTTCTCTCTACAGTGGTCTTCCAGGCCATGGACTATCAGCACCCATGTTGCAGATCAGGCTACAGAAGCAAGGGGGGCACAGTTTTGGAATGTCAGGTGAAAACATGAAAAGCTTGATTTATTCTAACTGGAAAATTCATCACATAAAAATTCAAGATTTTGGTCCAATGAAAAATGGTGAAAGGTAGGAAAATGTAATGAGGACAGAACCTTCAAATCAATCATTTGGACTCAAAAAATTCAGATTTCTGCACAATTTGCAGGCAGCGCTCCTCAGGTATGTTTTCCTGCTGGGAGCTGACTGCAATTTTGGGATGCTCATGACTGATTCTTTCTACAAAGCTGAATTCTATATCCTATAAATTAAATCTTGGTCTGTCACATACCTATGTGTTCTGTTTCCTTACCCACCTTCCTTACAAGAAAACACTTCCATTCATTTCATTCCTGCTAACCTTAATATTTGTTTTACAAATCTCTGTCCTGTTAAGAGTGGATTGTATAAGCCTTGCTTGTGCCCGGTTAGACACTAACAGGTTGTGTTGAAAGACAATTATCTGATCTTCATGCAGATACATTTCAGGGAGGTAAATGAGGGACAAGGGAGAATGGATATGTGGATTTTTGTATTAATTACTGCACTGCTTCCTGTCTGCTTTATATATATATATATATATATATATACACACACATATGTGTGAATATTTACGCATGGTTACTCTTCTCCTCTAATACCTCGGTGTCTCAGGCCAGGACCCCACTGTGCTGAGGCTGTTCCAAACAGTCTTTCTGGTTTTGAAAGCCAAAATTAATGGGATTTATGGGATAACAGCCAATCTAAATTTAGGTTTCACCATATGTATTCCACTGTCACAAAAATAATTTAATTTCTTGCCTTTTTTTTTTTTCCTTTGGCTTCTGTTTTTAATTTTTTTCACTTCCCAATTCTTAAGCATTAACATTATGGTACAATATCTGGACAATGAAGAGTAAGGAGATATATCTTTAAAGACACCTGTTTTCAATAAATATTTATTTCATGACATTTGTACTGAGCTTAGGTTTTTCAAAAGGTATCTTTACATCTTCCTTTTGAACCAATTCACATAAGTAACTGTTCCTTTCAGTATTATGGCTATCTTCCTCAAAACTTGTTCCAATATACATATTTTACCATTTATTTTTTCTTTTCAAAACATGAGGTTATTTTAGAAATATAAGCTGCTAACAATTAGTATATGTATGTTTTGTAATAAGCAATGAAGATTTGTATGGGTACAACAGATGGGAAAGGGCTCAGTGATTTCTGCTGTCTTGTAATGTGCCTGACATTGTAAAATAGGGAAAAGATTTTGATTTGGACTTCCAAAAATGAAGATTATCAGCCTTTGCAGTGTTTGAAGTGGGTAGGTTGTAATCCTAAAAGCATTGCCTCTGGAGTTAAGAGCCTGCCTTTGAAAGCCTTGGCGTACATTGAGAGGTTGAGCATTGGGGTTTTAAACAAATGAGCATTTACTAGCAAGGTGAGCTTCTTATTGATGTGATTGAAGAGTGAAAGGGTTTATTTGGAAATTCTCTTTAGCAACTATTGACCAGAGCAAGCTGCATATGATTTCTGTCCAACAGCCTATATTTAAAAGGAAATTCAACTGCAAGCATCCGGTTTAAGAACAAGACAATATAGCTGAATAGGGAAAAAAAATATAAATCCCATTTCTTTGGTTTCAAATGTAAATTAACAGTGCTTTTCATGTGCTCATGTGTGTCTACCATTGTAGCTACAGCTTCTGTAATACATCAGCTACTGGAGCTGCCAGTTCTGATGGTATCTGAGCTACAGCAACATTTTGTTTCTTCTGTTAATGAGCAATATTACAACTAGCCTAACAATAACTTTCTGTAGAATATTCTTTAAGGGCAAGAATCCTCCTGTGATGAGTCTGAAAGAAATAAATTTATTTTAAAAGTGTCAAAAAAAAAGTAGAAGTCGATAGAAAATTCTATTTTTTTTTTTTTTTTTTTTTTTTTTTTTTTTTTTGTAGGAAAATTTTTTTTTTTTGAAAAAAAAAAATGTTTTTTTTATTATAGCTTGCACCGAAAAATTGCATTTCC